>CALNXI010000860.1:169151-180182 GCA_942486025.1 Porites evermanni | reverse complement strand
AAAGCTAGGAAACTATCATTAAAAGATTCTTTATCAGGTTAGTGCTGTGCAACGTCTCTCTGCTCATGTTCCTCTTCGTCATCATTGCCAAGCTCTTCCTCATCGCTCGTGCTGCTGCTAGAGTCGCTTTCGTCATTTTCGGTCATAGCATACTGTTCAGGGCACATGAAGCAGTACACGTTATCTCTAACCTCCGGCTTGAGGTTTGTGATAATTCTGCTTCCTGCGGCGTTGCTGAAATGGTTTCCTTGCAAGAGCTGTGCAATGTATGCCGCATCTCGATCAAAAAGCAATTCGGAAACTTTCTCAACGTCGATGCACCCTTCAGGGACGGTAAGGCAAGGAGGATACAGAAGACATTTCGGAAGATCATTACCTAGCGGGTTTCCGACACAAATACTATACACTCGTTGGACGTTGTTTTCAAACCTTTTCTTTTTTCTTGCATTCGATTTTCGACGGTTTTCTTTTTTTCTTCTTTCCTTGCTGATGCGGTGTCTATGTAGGCCCTTGAAAATGCTACGAAAACTGTCTTTACTTTCTTCTAGTGTCTCTGTATCCCGCGTTGCCTTTTGCACCTTAGCCGTGACGCACTTGATCTGCTTCACATTGAAGTCGTGAGCAAATTCTTCTCCTTGCTTCAAGATAAGTCAATTAGACTGGAAAAGCGTAGAATCATGTTCTTTGAAGGCTTTCACTACGCTTTTAAGTTTCCCAAGCATACTTTGGTGCTCTTTAATCGAAGAGTTCAATCTCCTGCCATCACTGGGCTTAAGCTGATATCCCGGCTTGAGAAATTCACATGCTCTTTTCGAGCAGCCGTCTGCATTTTGGTGGGCAACCTCTTTTGATTGCAAAGATCAAATTGCCGCGACAATGAACCTATTCTTGAAAGACTGGTCGCTTTCGCCATTCTTTCTCAGTTTGATTGTTTTTTTGCAAGGAACCAATCAAGCTGCACCATTTTCGATCCTCCAAACAAACCAGGGTGGATCATAAACGCTCACCAAATCAAGCAATACGGAATGGTTCAGAATTCACCTAAACCATCCCACCACATAGCAACTGATGAGAATCGTAAGATTCGAAACCGCCGGTCTTGCTTGTAAACTTATATTTAACTGCGGACATTATGTAGTGGCACAAAGAAGTCAGTCAACTGATTGGTAAGAAAACAACATGCTAGTGGTATTGACAAATATCGAGCTTTAAAATACTCTCCTCTGATATTAAAACTACTAGTCACATTTACAAAGCGATTGAGTTTCAAAGCGACATTCAAAGGACACAGCATCATAATGTATTTAAATCACGCTTCTACTAAAGACGTGATAAATACACAAAACCAGTGTCAGATCTGGATATATTTAAAGACTACGTGCTGTGTACAGCTGAACATTGTTCTCTGAGATCGCGTAAACCTAAACTTTACCGAGATATTAAAAGCAGATACCCTAAGATTACAGCAGCTATGAAAAAATTATTATATTTTTGAGTAGACAAATCCCATAAACGGGCTACAAATTCAGCAGGAATACGCGCGAACTGAATAAATTGTCTGCTGTACATTTTAAAGGTTCTGCTCAACTTACACAATTTTCCCTTGCAGCATAAACTGTACCCAGCCGTATCTTGGTCCGCTATATAGAAGCTATATTATCGTTCAAATTTCAAACTGTAAGATCCCTGAAAGAGTTCTCCTCAATGGAGCAATATGTAAAAGGTTTTCAAAGGTTTCACGCCGGTGAAGATGTGCGGCCAGTCACCTCTTGCAAGTTTTTAACTCCATGAACTCTGGGGGTGAAGATGTCACCCTTGCCTTTAATATCGATGACGAGGAAGAAGTTGAGAGGCCAGCAACGACACGCTCTGGAAGATCCATAAACGGAAGATTGGAAATTGACTTTTTGACTTTTAAAAATAGTGAAGAAGTGCCTTAGCAAATTTATTTTTTGAATTAACAGAAGTGGCTGCTACATCTGTAGAATGAGTTGTCAACAGCTTTACGTTGAAGAGAAAATACAAATCATATTGTACACTGCAAAATATATGCATGTCAGGTTTAATTACGATAATGTCTCTTTTGAAAGGGACGGGGGGGGTCACCCCCCAAAAATGACCGTCTTTGGGGGGGTGGCATGAGAAAAAATGAGGACTGAGTGGGGGGCCCATGGTAATTCGTAATGGGGGTTCAAAAAATTCCACCAGCCCCCCCCTACCTCGTAAAAAATGAACGGTCCCTAAGTGTATATTATTATTATTATTATTATTAAGCGAATTAATTGTAAATAGGATTTTAATAGTTAGCATTGTTTTTTTCAAAGGTCTTTATTTTGATACCGAGAGAGAGTTTTTAAAAAGTCTTTATTAAAGGATTATTTAAGAAAAGAATTATTATTATTATTATCCAATCTCATTATTATTATTATTATTATTATGCGATGAGAAACAGAGGAAATTCCAGACTTAAATTAACCAGGACAAATTAGTAGACAAAGACTTAATTGTAATGATACATTTATTTGAAATAATTCAGTTTTAATTTTAAACTCCTCTTCAATCGAAAATTGTCAACTACAGCTCAGGGAGCGTTTAACAACGTGTAAACGGCCGCAACAAAAAATTCCGAGGGAGATGGGTTTAAAAGGAGGCAATTGCCGAGGGGGTGGGGTAGGCTTCTTGACGTCTTCTTTCTAGGGGCTCCGAGTAACATTAGTGAGTTGTTAAAAACTAACACCTGCTCTGTTGAGCACCCTTCTTGTCGATTTCACTGCTAACGGTCTTTTAAAATATGAATTATTGATGTCACCGATAATTTGGCTTTTATTTACTAAAGAAGACCTTCACGGGGCGTATTAGACACTTTATTAGCATATAAAATAAAGGGATTGTTTCTCTCTTTATGGCAGAAACAATTATCTCTCGCCTTATATTATCGTGTAACGGCATTTTTGACGGAAATTTTCTTTCTAGGGGATGACTAACCAAGTTGGGAAATTAAGGAAATTCCAGGGGGTGGAAAAGGTCTAACAAGTACCCCCTGGAATTGAAATTCCAGCGGGGTGGGGTCTAAAGCAAAAGTACCCTCCGTGGGAGTGGGCGAAGTATAGATGTTTTCTGGAACTACCCAATTTCCTGATTTGCAAAGAAACCTACTTGTCGTATAAATATTTTTAGGGACTGGTCGGTCTCGAAATTTTGTAAAACACTCGATGAGATCTAGAATTAATAACCAAGCCCCTTACCTCTTGTTTTGTTTGTTCTTGGGACAGGCATTTAACAATCTCAAGGATCTGTTAAAAGAAGAAACGTGAAACGAAGATGAAAGGTGGTCACAAGCTGAGTGCTCTCATTTGCGGCTTTCTTTGTGTGTTAGCGATAGGTACTTATCATCTTTTCGAAGAATTCCAACGGATCTTGATTAAAAAGCCCAGTGTAATTAATATATACACAAACCCAACCGCGATAGTGAAAAACGTGCTGACCCTTGAAAACAAATCAAAGGTGGTGGTTTTGGTCTACACCAAGTTTGGTAAAAATGAAAAGTGGATACAGAAACCAGGTTCGTGTTATAACAAGAACAACGCCAACTCTAAAGAATGCCCCTTGCTTCAAAAATTTGAGATCACTTACAACAAAACGAGGTTTACGGAGAGCAACTTTGTAGTGTTCGAAGCCAGAGACATGCCGAGTTTACCCCACCTCAAAATGTTGTTAAAACGAAGACCCATGTCACAACGTTGGGTGTTTGCGTTATGGGAAAGTCCTAATCATTTCAATTACACGAAGCCATTTCACGGTTTATTTAACCTAACATGGACTTATAGAAGGGATTCAGATATTTGGGAACCATATGGTAGCTACATACAACTCAACACCGAAGATCCGATCTACCAAAACAAAAAGAGACCACTCAAAGATTTTACGCGAGGAAAATCAATGCTTGTGGCTTGGATGGTTTCCAACTGCAGGGCTAAGTTAAGGCTCAAATTTGTCCGCGAGCTAAAAAAGTTCATCCAAGTTGATGTGTTCGGAGGATGTTCTGATAGAATCTTTAATGAGTCGCAATCATGTCCAAAAACAAAACAAAGCAAATCCTATTGCCTGAAGAAGTATAAGTTCTACCTTGCTTTTGAGAATGCCTTATGCGAGGATTACATCACCGAAAAGTACTGGGATAATCTTGGTGAGGCGGATGTGATTCCTGTTGTAATGGGTGGTGCTGACTATACCAAGCTAGCCATACCTGGTTCATATATCAATGTTTTGGACTTTAAATCTGTGAAGCAACTCGCAGAATACCTTCATTATCTGAACAGAAACGATACGGCTTATAATGAATATTTTAACTGGAGGCAAAAATACCAAGCACCTCGCCGCAATGCAAGGTCATTATGCAACATCTGTGAGTGGTTTGTTTCGAAATATTCGCACGAAACGAAAGTTTATAATGACCTTACAGAATACTGGGTGAAAAAAGGGAGATGTGGAGCAAAAAATTATCTTATTTTGAGAATGATAAGCACGTCAAATTAAACTCACTAGCGATTCCATCTAGTCTGGATACATTAGTATATTGTGACTGTAATTAAAGTTGGACAACAGAGATAGCGTTATTTGGCATAATTTATTCAAATTATTTCTCTGTTTCTGATTGGCTCTGATCCCATGGCTAATTCTTTAATTACCACCTGGCGCTACGTTTTGTAGAGTATCTGCAAGAAAAAAAAAAGAAAAAGAAAAAAACCCTTTGTTTATATCCTGTAAACCGAGGTGCCGAGAAGTAGCTTTAAGTTTGAAGACATTCTACGAGGAGGTAGGCTTTTTAAGACCTTAAAACTATTTTGCCTTAATCCCTGTACGGCGTTTTCACAGTCCCTCTCTGTCAATTCACTTCGGTGACGCACGTATCCTTGGGTTGGACCACGTAACCTGAAACGCTTCGGCCGCGTGGAATAATGAGGCCCTAGGGACTAGGCAAAGTAATATTTTGAATGAATCGATAAAACAATGGAATTTGTCTTTTGTATATATGATGTGAATAATAATGCTGATCTCGGAGGCTGTCATCCAAACATCCTCCTCGATCTGCATAATTCTTCACATCATACTCTGCCTCATATAATAATTTTTTTTATAAATACTAAAACGGAGATATAGTACTCGCGTTCTGATTGGTTAAAAACCTACTGGTATGTATTTTTTATAACGGTTAACTCATAGAAAATGGCATTCAATCCACGAGCCGCATAAACTGGCTCTTGAGTTTCCGTGGGTATTAAGGCTGGGTGCAAACGGATGCAACAACTCTCAACATTGTTGGGACCTGCGGTACATCTTGAGAAGGATACAACCCATAAGTCTTTGTAAACCATGCGTAATGAGCGTGCGTGGCCCCAACAATGTTGGAAGAGCTGTGCAAACGGATCCAACATTGTTGCGCTACGCTTCGGCGATCACGGAGCAAAAGAAATAATAATAATAATAATAATAATAATAATAATAATAACTTTATTAATCTCCTCAAAAAGGCTTTTCAGCTTAATTTACAATGTCAAATATCTAAAAACTTAGTTTCCAAAAATACCCTCAAAAATGCTGTTTTATTTTTACTCTAAATACATCTATATTAGTGATAGACTGAAACTCGTCTGGGCCGACTATTCCACAGCTTTTGACCTCTGAAGGTAAACGCTCGCTGACCTGCAGCCGTCCTACAGAATGGTATATGTAAGCGGTCCCTATTCCTAGTGTTGCAGTTGTTGGTTTTAAACTTCTGACAAAGATATGGAGGTGCAAGTCCATTTAAGCCTTTAAATACCATGGTAGCATCCCTAACCGCAAGTTGTTTAATAATTGGCAATGTTGGAAGTTGTTGGCTGAAAAGTTTGACCGGTTCCAAACTTTGCGCAACAACATGCAACACGGTGTGCAAACGAACGCAAAATGTAACATCCAACAATGTTGGGAGTTGTTGGCCAACAATGTTGCATTCGTTTGCGTGGGGCTTAAAGAACCATTTTTGAAAAGCTCAAAAACGGAATAATTAATTAATTAATTTACTTACTCAGCCCCTGTCTCTTAGTTTAAAAAACGTTAGTTTCCTCTTTAGACTGCAAGCAGTCGTCCCGTTTTGGGGTACCACGGGAGATACACAGTGATCAAGGTACTAACTTCGAGTCCAAAGTTATGTCAGAAGTGTGTAAGCTCTTGGACATTAAGAAAACGAGAACGACTCCGCTACATCCACAGTGGGACGGCCAGGTAGAACGTTACAATCGAACATTGATATAAATGCTTCGAGGCAAGTTGAAAGAGAGTCAAGGCGATTGAAACTTGCAACTTCCCACGTGCATGATGGCGTACAGCAGTCTTTCCTCAGAGCCACTTTAGGCGAGCGAAAAAGTAAAATGATGCACTGAGATTCAGAAGAAAAATAAGAGACTTTCTGATGTGAAGTATACATGAAATAATTCATTTTTTCAAGAGACTTTCTCTTGGGACCATTTTCGCTCCCAAGAGAAACTAAAGACAATGCTCATGCAAAAATTTTGGAGTGACTAATAAAGAGTATTATGGTATGTTATGGTATTTTCTGGAGTGGTCAATTGTTAAAAGGTCAAGTAAGAAGCTTGAAAAAGTAGTCTTCACGACGGTTACTTTTAACACGCGCCCTCGAAAGGTTTTTTTCTCTCCGTTGAAACCAGAGGTTTTTCGGGGGGGTGAGGGGGGTGGCATCAATGAACTGCTTCCATAGTTTTTCCACGAGCTAAGTGGTGGTTTTCTCATCTCAGCTTCAGCTTCGGCGGACCTACAATGTAACAAGAATGATATCGAATGACGTCAATGCCTAGGTGTTTCTAATATCATTGGGATCGAGGGAGACAATGTTACAGTGTGATTCACGTAACTGGGGCCACCTAGTTAATTAAGACTCTAGTGTTACGTTCTATTCAATTAACGAATTGCACATCTACTTTTGCTGGGAAATGTGTAAAAGGAAGATGGGAGCACTGGTCTTTAATTGCTGCACTGTCCATTTAAAATGTGCGTAGAGAAATACAAAGACTTTAAAATCGTGCGCTGGCTTGGAATTTAGTTAAGAGAAATTTTAGGTCCATATTTCAGTGACATTTTTACAACACTGTGTTCGTTAAATACCCTTAAAATACGTACAGTTTAAAATACTAACGTAGATTAGAACTATTTTAAATCGTACAGAGTATTCTCGAGAATTTTCTCAGTTTTGAATTACTTTTTGAAATTGATATTAGAATTATTCTCGAGAATTCTTGGGATGGTACCCAAGAAGGTGGGAACAATTCACACAGACCGGGCTTAGCTCTTGAAAATTTTCGGGAATGAACGTCCGAGAATTTCATGTCGTCTACTTTGTCAAGATTCACAAAAATTCCTGAGAATTCCTTAGATTAATCCTGTTCCCTAGAATTCTTGGGAATCATTTCGCACGAGAGCAGTTTTAAGTTATGCCTTCTCGTAATTATGTTTCTCTAAAAATTTAATAAAAGAACGGATTTTGTCCGTGATATTTATGCAATAACCGGTAGCCTTACAGGTGTTTCTAACAAGTGTTGGATACTGGCACATGAAGAACTACCATCCACATTATTGTTGAGCTGTTACAACGCTTCAGTAATTGAAAGACCTTGAAAGATGTATCAGCACCCAGATGAAAAAAGGAGTTTTCTAGACAACTTTACTACCAATAAGCGCGCAGTCCCTGATACAGTGTCGTTTTCCCGACCCTCATCCACCTCCCCCCCCTCCTACTCCTCTCCTTGATAATTCCACCACCATAAACCTCTCACGAGCTGGTATACGTAGTGCATACCTAGAGTTTGATGGGGGAATTTTATGGTATTAAATTGATTTGACAGTAAGTTAAGGTAGTACAGACACTGTACTACCAATTAATAACCAATTCCTCACCCCTTGTTTACTTTGTTCTAGCTCATGTGTTTTTAACGAGTTCAGTCACCTGCTAAATGAGAAACGTAAAACGCTATGAAGATCAAACGTGCTCACTCGCTAAGGTATCTCCTTTGGGGTTTTCTTTGTGTATTCACCATTAGTCTTTATCTTCACTTGGATGAAGCGAAATGGCTTGAAAAACAACAGATCAAGATAAAAATGTCCAGTCTAATTGATAATCACACAAACCGGACTGAGAGAGAGAAGAACGTGCCAACGCTACAAAATAAATCAACGGTTGTGGTTTTGGTCTACACCAGGTTTGGTAAAAAAGAAAAGTGGATAAAGGATTCAGGCTCTTGTTATAACATGAACCACACAGAGTCTAAAAACTGCCTCTTCTTGCACAAATTTGACATCACTTATGACAAACAGCGTTTTGCGGAGAGCGACCTTGTTGTGTTTCATGCGAGAGACATGCCCACTTTACGTCACCTCAAAGCGTTGTTGAAAGAACGACCCATGCCACAACGTTGGGTGTTTTCGTTATGGGAGAGTCCTTATCATTTCTCCTACACAAAGCCATTTCACGGTTTATTCAACCTAACATGGACTTACAGAAGAGATTCAGATATTTGGGGACCATATGGTAGCTACATTCAACTCAGCAGCGAAGATCAGATAGCTGGACACCAAAAGAGACCACCGTCAGATTTTACGCGAGGAAAGTCAAAGATTGTGGCCTGGATAGTTTCTAACTGCGAGGCTAAGTTAAGGCTTAAGTTTGTTCTCGAACTAAAAAAGTTCATCAAGGTTGATGTGTTCGGTAAATGCTCCAGGAGAATCTTCGGTGAGTCACGAGCATGTCCAAAAACAAAACAAAGCAAATTCGATTGCCTGAAAAAGTATAAGTTTTACCTTTCTTTTGAGAATTCCTTATGCGAGGATTACATCACCGAAAAGTACTGGGATAATCTTGGTGACGCGAATGTGATCCCTGTTGTAATGGGAGGTGCTGACTATACCAAGCTAGCCATACCTGGTTCATATATCAATGTTTTGGACTTCAAATCTGTGAAGCAACTCGCAGAATACCTTCATTATCTGAACGGAAACGATACGGCTTATAATGAATATTTTAAATGGAGGCAAAAATACCAAGTATTAACCGCGGGCATTGGAATGACATTATGCAACATCTGTCAATGGTTTGCTTCGAAATTTTCGCGTGAAACGAAAGTTTATCATGACCTCACCGAATACTGGGTACAAAAGGGAAGATGTGGAACCAAAAATCATCTTGTTTTGAGTATGATTAACAAATAAAGTAAAAAATCTGTAGCGATTTCATGTAGTCTGGGAAATACATTCTTATTATTGGACAGTTTCAAGTGTGTAAAATCGCAGGATGCAGGTTATATTTAGTAAAAGAGACGAGCAAAAATATCCCACGATACTCCACAGTAGACAATCCATTTAGAGATCTTTTATTCAACTCGAGGGTATAAAATAGAACTAACTAAATGTGTGTACTTTTACATGTAGCGAGAATGCGTGGAAGGCTAACGCGACTCCTTTTGCTATGATTCCAATTTTTGCGCGCTTATGCAACGCTGTTGATGATTGGTTAGAAGTTTATATTTGCAATTATTCCTGAGAATTTTGGGGATGATCTGTAAGAAGGTGAGTGAAATTCTTGTAGAGGCTTTCTTAAACATTCTCAGGAGTTACAGTGAGGAATTTCCTAGTCCCAAGTTTTGTCAAGAATTCGGAAGAAATCCTCAAAATGCTTGAGATTTACCCTGTTCCCAAGGACCCAAGTACTCCTGGGAATCATTTCGCACGAGAGTAGTTTTACGTACCTACTATGTTTCTTTATAAAGTTAATTAGAGAACGGTTTTCTCATTTTATATTTATATAATGACCGGTAGTCTTACAGGTGTTTCTATCAGGTGTTGTATACTGGCACGAGTAGAGCTACCGTCGACGTTGAGCTTTGATGACCGGCGCTTGGACTCAAACTGAAACGGATGCATCAGCACCCATTCGGAAAAATATAATTCACCACTTTATTTTTGTTTTCTTTCTTTATTTTTCTCTATCACTCTTCCTGCCGTAAGAATCAGTTTACTCTTTTTAATTTTAAAATTTGGTACTCAAGATTTTACCAGGTCTACTAAAGATCCGGCTGATCCTCACTGGTTTGTCGTTGTGGTTTTACCTTCACAATTGTTTCCGAGACAGTTAAGTTAGCCTTTCTCGTAGCTTGCGATTGAAACAGCCGTTACTACCCGCTCCTCGCTCCTCCTAGGAACGTTTGTAGAGGTGAGGGCCCAGGAGAGAAAGCTGTTTTCGCAGGCTCTCTTTCTTGCGGTGCCCATTGCCAGCTGCAGTTATACATTCGCATTCTGTTATTCATTTAAGAACCTGTTTTTTTGGCTGAAATTTGACAGTTAGGCCCCCTCTATACAAGAAACTGCTCTTTAGCATAAAATTTGAAACATGTTCATCTTTTCTAAATTCTATTTAAAAAATTCTGTAAACTTAAGAAGATAATGTTGACTTAAGACAAGTCAACATTCAGGATCCTCTTTGGAGACATGCGCGCCGTATTCACTCCAACTCCAGTTGTAATTGTATGAAGATTTTACTTAAGAAATGAACTGAATACCCCCAAATACTCTTTAAAAATAGCTAGAAATAATTTTTTTCCTTCTTCAGAAAATAACAACCTTTTTAAGACCCTGAATGTGTGCTCATTATCATTTATGTACGAACCTGCTTAGGCAAATGGGAAAATGCAGATTGTTAGTCGCTGGTTTTTACTGTACTTCAAGAGTAACCAGTGAAGCTTAAGGAATCCATGTTTATAAAATGGGAGAAGCCCGATCTCAACCAGCAGGTGAAACACATTAACCTGACTCTCTCCTTGTAAAGAACTAAGCGTCACTCATTTAAAATTGTTTTAGTACGCAATATTGACAACGCAATGTAACGAACTTTGTAAGATCGCGCGCGCTTTAAATTCAACGGCGATTTCAAAATATGTAACACTGAAGATGACGGATGTACCGTCGAAACATGTCTGGAAAATTAAA
>CALNXI010000860.1:155489-158856 GCA_942486025.1 Porites evermanni | reverse complement strand
TTTTTTTGTTTTTTTTTTTTTTGTTTTTTTTTGTTTGGGTTTGTTTTTGTTTTTTGGTGTTGGTTTGTTTTGTTGTTGTGTTTTTTTGTGGTGTTTTTTGTGCGGGGGGGTGTGGGGGGGGGGGGGGGGGGGGGGGGGGGGGGGGGGGGGTGGGGGCTATAGCTGTGCACTCAATTTTGAGAGGCATGAATAAATTATATGAAAATATTATTGTTATATCCGAGGAAAATAAGACATTTCGGTCACTTAACGCGACCAAAGTTGGAACTTTCAACGACGCTGGTACATTTTAACGACGGTGACCGACCCGACAAGCGAGGAAAGTGACAAAATGAATGGTACAAACTCGTTACTTATAGCTGGGAAGGGCTCAAGCCAAAGCTTCTTTTAACACTATTCTTAGGTAAAATTGCAATGATTTAATTATTTGTGAATTTTTGTATGATTTTTCGGATGTTTTTAATGTATAAAATTTAGAAAGGGATATGTTGAAAATTTTAGGAATATGGGAAAATATTGGATTTGGGGGTTAAATATGAAGTGAATAATTAGTTGACAATTACCAGATAGTCCCCCACCACAACAAGGTGCCTCTGATCCCATTAGCGGACTGGTTTACTGATGTGTATACCTTTTCTACCCTAATTTATTTCCTTCCCAAATCAACATCATTTCCCCCAAAGAACAACCGTTAATGCCCCCTTAATGCTGACCAGAGGGGGCCTTGATCGGTGACAAAACATCACAAAATCGTTACAGAAAGTGGTAACGGGATAAACCCGAGTCCTGGCTGAATACACAGGACACAGATGCCAAAACAAGACTTAAAATATGGTTCAATACATAAATGCCCATATGCGCAACGAAATTCACTCAGTCTGACAAATGCGGCCAGGGGGGACGGGGTATACGGTGCTGTTTAATGAACAACGTCGATATATGAAAATTCATAATAAGCTCCATGCCTTAAGGGAATGAAAGAAGAGAAATCCGCTTGAGGTCCAGCAAAGAATACCGTAATACATCTTCTTTTGTTTTAATCCCCCAAGCCTCGTCACCAAGTATGAATTTTAATATAACGAAATTAGTCGGTATCAATCAGATGTCGTTCAGAATGACCAATTCCGATATATTAGAATTCATACTTGACTGTGAGGCTTGCGGGAATAAAACAAAAGAAATCAGATTAATAAGTAATACATTTCTTTTGTTTTATTCCCAAGCATCGTGGCTGAGCCAGGTTTAGTGGATAATACGGGGCCGGGGTGCGGGGTGCGGGGTGCGGGGTGCCGCGGTGCTGGGGCGAGGGGGAGACGGGGTCTGTGGAAAACACGGGGTCCCGGCCACCGGGGTCTGTTGGGTTTTGCCGCGAAAAATAAGTAAACAACAACACTAATCGGTTTCCTTTATGAAGACTATACAAACTGCGGACCGAGCGAAAAATACAGCTTGCAGACTGAGGTGAGGCAAGGATAAAACGC
This sequence comes from Porites evermanni, assembly GCA_942486025.1. Taxonomy (NCBI): domain Eukaryota; kingdom Metazoa; phylum Cnidaria; class Anthozoa; order Scleractinia; family Poritidae; genus Porites; species Porites evermanni. Next base: position 157,375 of record CALNXI010000860.1, on the reverse strand, counting down.
ATGCAAGGTGTAGAATGAAGACTAGAAGGTAAAATGCACAACCGGCAAACGTAAACTATACTCGCGAAGGCGTTAAGACCAAAACCCTGAAATTAATAACACTTTCTGATAATCTGCTTTTAGTCATCTTTTCACTCTAATGACTTCTCTGGAGCGTTTTATTTCAATGTTTACGATATGGAAGAATAACGGTCATCTTGACGTTTTGGAGAGACATCCTAAGCTGGCGCCTCTCATCTCTCAGGGCCGCGTTGTAAAACTAACTTCGCGCGCTCGAAGAGAAGAAGCGACAAGTCGATCTTTGTTGCATCACAGACAATTTCTCTAGACTTTTCAATCCGTAAGTAACAATAAGGCAGTCCGGAACTGCTAGATCGTGAACGTAAATAGTAGCCTGAGTATCAGGCGTTTCTGGGGAAAAGGGGAAAGATGGAAGCGAAAAAGGGAGAGAGCTGAAGTGAAAAAAAAAACGACAGACCCCGTGTTTTCCACAGACCCCGTGACCCCGTGTTTTCCACAGACTCCGGGACCCCGTGTTTTTCCATAGACCCCGGGACCCCGCACCCAGGTCCCGTATTATCAACTAAACCGCTAAATAGCGCTGCGCGCGGTTACTATTTACACAGCCCAAAACTCAGGCAAACAGACTGAAATTAACATTAACGAATTCTTCACTTTTGTCTGACCTTTGTCATTTAAAAAATGTCATGTTTGTCTGTCTTTTGTCATTAAAATGAGAAAAATGACAAAACTAAGGCAAAACTTGCAAAATTGTTACTCTGACTTCATTCTTGCGCTACGCTATTTTGCATTGATTCTGTTTCCAATTTCTCCTGGGTCTTCCCAAGAGAAATCGAGGCAACGCTTATACAGAAGTTTTGGAGGTAAACAATGTGTATTATGGTCAATATTATTTGAAAATGGTGAGTTCTGCAATGTTGTAAAAAATGGGAGCTCGTCGCTCGGTGAGTTGTTTTGTTTATGGTCTGCTTGGCGTAGTAGCAATCAGCCTTTATGTTCGCTTTGGAGAGGAAAACCGCCGGCTTACTCCCGATAGTGTGACGACGAAACCCGTAATGGCTAATAATGACTTTCACCTGGAAACAGAGAGGAAGTTTGTAATCCTACAAAACAAGTCACTTATGCTGGTTTTGGTATATACTAAGTTTTCTAGAGTGGAAAAGTGGATAAATGAGCAAGGTCCTTGCTATAACTTAAACCACAAAATATCTAAGGAATGCCCCTTAAATAAATTTAAGCTGACTTACGACAAGAAACGGTTTACCGAGAGCGACTTTGTTGTGTTTGAAGCCAGGGACATGCCCACTTTGCCCCAACTTAAAGCATTGTTAAAAGAAAGACCCATTTCACAGCGTTGGGTGTTTGCGTTATGGGAAAGTCCAAAATATTTCTCTTACACGAAGCCATTTCACGGCTTATTTAACCTAACATGGACTTACAGACGAGATTCAGATATTTGGGGACCATATGGTAGCTACATACAATTCAGCAGCGAAGATCCGATATACGACAACAAAAAGGGACAACCTCCAGATTTTACTCGAGGAAAGTCAGAGCTTGTGGCCTGGATGGTTTCCAATTGCAAGGCTAAGTTAAGGGTCAGGTTTGTTCTCGAGCTAAAAAAGTTCATCAAAGTTGATGTTTTCGGAAAATGCTCTGGGAGAATCTTCGGTGAGAAGCGATCATGTCCAAAAACAAAACAAAGCAATTTCAATTTCCCTTATTGCCTGAAAAGGTATAAGTTCTACCTCTCTTTTGAGAATGCCTTATGCGAGGATTATATCACCGAAAAGTATTGGGGGAATCTTGGTGACGCTAATGTGATTCCTGTTGTAATGGGAGGTGCTGACTATACCAAGCTGGCC
>CALNXI010000860.1:145489-150489 GCA_942486025.1 Porites evermanni | reverse complement strand
TAACTTATTCAGTTATTTAGTGTTTCCCATAAGGTCGGAGACAGACATATCATTATAATAATGATGATGTTTATGAAGATCTAGACGATAACAAGGATGCAAATGTTTATGTAGTGATTGTACAGTGTTATAGTCACTAAAACTAACCTTGGGTAGGCTTCCATCTTCAGCCATTGTGTGAAACTCATTGAACAAAATTTCTTCGATATAACTCTCTAATTCATCATTTTCTATAGTCTCTACAAAAGAACAGAGAAAGCCTTGTAAAACTTAACCTAACCTTGCCGATTATTGCTACCTAAGCTGCAATATACATGTATTTATTTTTCTGTCTAATAAGGGGTTAGCCTGTCTACAGACGTCCCCCCTCCCTTTAGGAAAAATCGGGAGAGGAGATGTCTGTGAATCGCCGCTATAATTGTGTTCCCATTTCCCAGCAATGTTGGGGACAGCCTCCGATTGGTTGTAATGTTAATGCCATGACACAAATAATTTCGGGTGTTGTTATTGGTGAATGAACCTCAGAATAGATTCCCTGGGGAAAAACTCAGCCTTCGTGGACAGCTTAGCACGTTTATATCTATTTACTTGTATTTTGGGTCTCTGGAATAGGCACCGATGTTTCAGGCTGTACCGATTGCTGGTGCGTCTTTCTCTGCCGGCTGGTATTTTAAATAACAAGAGAAGGATGTACAGAATTCAACGCTTAATTAGAGATCGTATCTGGATTTTAGTGTGAACATTGCGTAAAGATGTTCGGCTAGCCCATGTACAGACGCCAGGGCAATTTTTGGGGTACATGTGTCGATTATGACTCAAAGAATTAGGCAAAAGTAAGGCTATAAATTTATTGTAATTTCTTGATGAAGAGAAGTGAACGATCTTGGATCAACTCCTGCATAAAACGCTTGACTGGAAATGTAAACAGTGCTTTACAGATCAAAATTCTCCCAAACTAAAAACCACAGGAAATCGATGCACAGAAACAGACTGACTTTATGAGCTAAAAAATGACTGAAGAATGTGTTTGAATCTTCCAGAGAATAAAATACTCATTATAACTAGATATTCTAGTTAGAGCCTAGCTTAGCTATAAAGGTTGAGAATGTCCAATAACTGCATACGTGCTGTACAAGAGTCCAGAGTCGTGTTGGTCTGTCAACACCTTTTCAAGTGTCAGAGAAAAAACAAAAACAAAAAAAATTATGCAAAATAAGCATAATTTAATTTTGTTTTTGTTTTTCTCTGCCAGTTGAATGTATACCGGAACACGATTAACGATGACGATTCACAGATGTCTCTTCTCCGATTTTTTCTGAGCAGAGGGAAATCTGTACACAGGCTAATAAGGGGTTAGTTTGTTGTTGTTCTTGTTTGGCTGTTTCTTTATGCTGGTATCAATGTTTAGACGGAGAGGGTGGGGTGGGGGGGGATATGGGCAAAGGTGCAGCATTTGACCACTTCTGCTGTCCCCCTCTCTGGGGAATTCGACCACAAATCTTGCCCCATGCTGCTGATATTATTTTGAATTTGACAGTGCAGAGGACTGGGTCCTAAACTTGTTTTCCAGGAGACACCATCTCAGAAAATATCACTAAGTGTGAAGCTGGCATGTATTAACCCTTTCATTACTAAAGCGGCCAAAAGCGGCCAGCCGGAAATGGCCAATTTTTCCTAGAGCGACCAAAAGCGGCCACAAGAAAAGGGTGCAAAAAAATGCGCTGTATACCCTAGGTAACGCAGTCTTTGTCAATACTTATTGTTCTATTGTTATGGGCAGGCATAAACCAATCAAATCACAAGAAGTGCACATACAAAACTATTGCATGAGGCCAGTAGTGAAGGGCCGAAGTTTGGTTTCGCTACGAAGACGTATGTGCGTGAACCTACGCACGCAATTTGTATACTGGATTTCTCTCATGCCATAAAACACACCAAAAGCCAGATGGTTGAGCATTTCCTTCTTTTGTCTATTTGCTTTTAAGAGAATTTAGTTCGCTAGTTATAATATAATTATAGATATTCAGTAAATTTGAACGTGCTTTAGGTTTGTATTTTGTCTTTGTTTATCAATATGGCCGCCGCCGAATCAATACGATTTTTGGTTCGGAAGATGATGGTAAGAGTAATTTAAGTTCTACTGATTTGAATGTTGATGCAGAGTTATCTGACATCGAAGTGCAAGAATTTTCTAAGGAAGAAAGCGACGAAAGTGAGTCTGAAGACAGTAAAAGCGACAACAACTCAACCGCAAGTGATGAACCCGAGAGTTTCAATTTCAGATGTTTACACTTCTCGCATGGGCGGCGTGGATCGTGCTGATCAGCTTCATTCTTTTTACTTGTTCGGAGTAGCAATCAAAGAGGTGGTATAGATACATCTTTTGGTTCTTCTTTCATGTATTTGTTTTTAATGCTTTTGTTCTTGAATCGGAACGCATTGGATCGAAGCGCAAAACACTTGATTTCAAACTTGACCTCGCACACCAACGATCGATGGTTTATTGCAATGAAAGCGAAAGCGTAGATGGAACAAGATTCCAAACTGAACCATGCTGTACCCTCAAATCAGTATGTTTCAGCTCGTATGGAGGGTAGAAAAAGGAAATGTGTACAGTGAATAAACAGGGCGAAGAACACCCAAGGGCTACAAAGTGGAAACAAGATACGAATATAGCATTTTGCAACGTGGCACTATGCCGAACAGGCTATGACAATGCCTTACACACACAGTCATAAAAATTTCACTTTTGTGAACACAAATCTGGCATATTTGTTATATTCTAATAATTTCCCTTGTTTTGCTATAAAAAAGTAAGCTATATTGTGATGGATTACAAATAAATTTTCATTCAAAGTTTGACAATAGGCACTGCAAATGGCGGCAAATTTGAATTTTTTTCGTTACTTGGGATTTTATCTTAAATATCTTGTGAATGCAGGGATAGTTGTCTTTATTAATTCTTTAAACTTATGGAATGACTTCTTGGCTTCACGTCTGTGTAGTTAATTGTGTGAAACAAGGCTCTGAAATCTACTGAGCATGCATGTTTTGATTAAGTATCACAGCCATCTTAGATCCTTGATAATTGTTCAGGAAGATGGGGGGTTGGGGGCCATTAGCCTGTAGTAGTGAAAGGGTTAATCATTATATTTTTATAATGCAATACTGCTACAGCGTTCCATCTCGTATTCAGCATAATGTAAAGTTTGTTTGAAGCATATTGTAATAATTTCATTTTGGTGAAACCAAAGCTGGATTTTCAGCCTTTTAGAATCGTTGAAGTGACTGGTTTCAGATATTATAAATCAAGGAGCGGTGTCACAATAACTTAGCTTACTTTGGTGACCTTAAAACCAGTTTAATTCACAATGAGTAGCCAAAATAATCATCTAGGCTTGTTAAATGAACTTTCAACTGACAGTTGGATTCAGTTTGGGATACAAGTATTTTCATATGTTTAATATCGGGCAGAAGAAAGAGAAGAAAGTGGATTAGATTTGACCTTTTTGAAATCTTGTTGCTGTTGGGCCCTTGAAAGTCATTACATGGTTTTGTTATCCCCAGGTGTGGATATTTTATCAAATTTGAACTATTTTCCAGTCTCAAGAGACAGGAATTTGACCAAAAAGTTGCAAAAAAATTCAAATGCCGCATTTTGGCCCATACCCCCCCCCCAACCTCTCCATCTGAACTTTGATACCTGCATTACAAGAAACCCTGCAGTGTCACATCACTTCTCCCAGTACAGCACAGAGAGGCAAAGGAGGAAACATACCCTGTGTAATAGCACAGCCACCCCAGGCCCATATTTCATCCAGAGATGTTCCACTTCTTTTTTATCTTTAACCCTGCCCTCCAGTAACTCTGAGGCAATGGGCTGTATAAGAATACCCAACCATTTATTAGCACGCCAGTATGGTCATTACCGAATGATAATATTTCGATTGACTGACTATTCGATCGAGTTTATAACAACGCACAAATTAAACGTGCTGAGAATACAAACCGTTTTCTCGAAGAACTTGGTCTACAACATCAACCATCCATTCCGCTTTTTCTCTGCTGTCAATTCCTCCAAATGAATGTTCAACAGCGAGCTGCAATACTGCCCAATTGCTTAAAACAAATCGAACAGAATCGAACAAAACATTAGTTGAACTCCCGTCCGCCATCTTGGATTGAGAAAATACCGCTGATTGTAGGTACTGCGGCGCGGGTGTGTACGATTATTCTCTGGCCCAGGCTCTCTCTCGAAAGGATCAAACAGAGGGCACCGAGCGCTCCCTAGACTCTCCCGCAGACATTCTCAGGGCGGATAAACACATTTATCTGCCCTGTTCTTAGGCGTGCGTCACGCGTTCCTTCTAAGTGCTCCAAGGGTAACTATTTATTTCCTATATCACATGTTATATTTTAACTTAAGGGTTGTCCCTGTGTATTATTGTCTGCCTATAAAGCATGGTGCCGGGCGATACAATTGTCTCAAAAACTTTTAAGTAGCTACAAAGACCTAACGTTGCCGAGTCTCTGCATGGCGTTTTCCCAGTCCCTCTCGGTCAACTCACTTCGGTGACGTATCCGAGGCCAACGGGCGGGAAACGCCTCACATTTTCGCTTGGACAACGTGACCCGAAACGCTTTGGCCGCGCGGAATAATGAGGCCTATAGACTAGGCAAGGCCGAACGGTCAAATTTGCCTGTTTCACTTTAGATCATGTCATTGGATTCACAGATTTGCAACCGACAATAACTTCCACTGGAAAAAATAACAGATTCCCATTTTTGGATATTTTAGGGTATTTAAAGAATACCCACAAAAATACCAAATTTATTGGAAGAGTGAGACAAGTCCCAATCAGGGAACTTGGTTGGGAATTCCCTGGCTGGGACTTGCCTCGCTTTGCCAAATTTGGGATTTTTTTGGGTATTCTTTAAATACCCTAAAATATCCAAAATGGGAATCCCTTATTTTTTCCTGTGTTCAGTTCCAAATTTTC
>CALNXI010000860.1:131843-143713 GCA_942486025.1 Porites evermanni | reverse complement strand
CAAGGGCACCGAGCGCTCCCTAGACTCTCCCGCAGACATTCTCAGGGCGGATAAACACATTTATCTGCCCTGTTCTTAGGCGTGCGTCACGCGTTCCTTCTAAGTGCTCCAAGGGTAACTATTTATTTCCTATATCACATGTTATATTTTAACTTAAGGGTTGTCCCTGTGTATTATTGTCTGCCTATAAAGCATGGTGCCGGGCGATACAATTGTCTCAAAAACTTTTAAGTAGCTACAAAGACCTAACGTTGCCGAGTCTCTGCATGGCGTTTTCCCAGTCCCTCTCGGTCAACTCACTTCGGTGACGTATCCGAGGCCAACGGGCGGGAAACGCCTCACATTTTCGCTTGGACAACGTGACCCGAAACGCTTTGGCCGCGCGGAATAATGAGGCCTATAGACTAGGCAAGGCCGAACGGTCAAATTTGCCTGTTTCACTTTAGATCATGTCATTGGATTCACAGATTTGCAACCGACAATAACTTCCACTGGAAAAAATAACAGATTCCCATTTTTGGATATTTTAGGGTATTTAAAGAATACCCACAAAAATACCAAATTTATTGGAAGAGTGAGACAAGTCCCAATCAGGGAACTTGGTTGGGAATTCCCTGGCTGGGACTTGCCTCGCTTTGCCAAATTTGGGATTTTTTTGGGTATTCTTTAAATACCCTAAAATATCCAAAATGGGAATCCCTTATTTTTTCCTGTGTTCAGTTCCAAATTTTCGATTTACGAGTTGACGCTCTAATCAGTGTTCCACTTTTCTTTATTCTTTTGATTCCGCTCGGTCACTTTCATTTTTCTTATTACATCGAGGGCACAGTTCCTCTTATGATCAAGGTATAGTTACACAGAGTTCAACTAAATTTGTTTACAGATCATGCAAAATCTCGCGAAAAAGGTGCAAGAGGTAATAGCCAAAGACTAAAAAAACGAAAACACGATTGAAAATAACCTACGCGAAATAATGAATATACCGGCATAAATTTACATATGAGAAACGTGGTGTCGCGAATTCTACTCTGGGAGCAGATTTTTCTCTCTTGAATTGCTTTTATTGTTTACAAAGTCGTTCGCGTGGCTTGTCTATCGCGTAGTTAGACAAGACACGCGAACGACTTCGTAAACAATAAAAGCCATTCGAGAGAGAAACATTTCCTCGAATTCTCAGTCACGTACGTGCTGTGAATCAGGTTTATTTACTCGGTGTTAAACATACATGCGTAAAATGCAGACAGGTGTTTTTACTGGTCAGGCCCGTCCTGTATAATATAAACGGCGTTATAATTTTTGCAGGAAATAAGCCTTTATCATGGACCTACGTTCTACAATGAGTTAGTTTTTAGAGTGTCACAGTGGCGTTTCCTTCATTTTACCTCTTATAGGAGACACGAAAATTATATCCCAAGCGGTGTGAAATACTAATGGTAGCCAAGGTTTCCTTTCTACTACAAGAAATTAGGAACATGGCGGAAACGAAAAATTTAATTTACGTCTAGTACACACTAACATGGTTTAAACTGTCAAGCCGTCCCTACAAGCACTGCTGCTGAGCCTTTGATTTTTTCAAAGAAAGGACTAAGATTGTTTTCTGTCTCCGTCACAGTGTGCTCAACTCCGTTCTTTCGTTTTTGCCGGCTAAATGTATAAGAGACATTAAGATTCAAGAACGAGGTCGTCTACGAATACCGCGAGATTTGATTAATAGTTTTTTCGCGTATTCTCAAAATATAGACTCCCTGGAAAACTTCATTTTACAATTTTTCTCTCGAAAAGTTAGCAATGTTACCTTTAGCGAAGGAGGTTACACCCTCTCCCGATCGCAAAATGATAAAACTTCTAATATTTGATATCTTGTTCCCGCCACTACGACATTCTCGCTAAAACCCTAGTAGAGTGACGACGGCTAGCAACCACGTTTTCCCGCTAAAATGACGCTGGTTCAAGGGCGAGCACTTCTTACTATTGAGAAAATCTCGTACTCGTTATCGTAATTGTCTTAGAATCTAAAGGTCTCTATTGATAATCCGTCATAAAACAAGACGACTGAGTAACAGAATGCATATGCCGTAAACTGCCGCTTATAAGAGCCTCTCCACGTCAAGCTTCTCCCAGTTGTAGGACCATCTACCAGTAAACAAGAACAACTGCAAAATCATCTTATTATAACCCCACCCCACCCAGTTACATTTCCCCCTCCGAATGGTTAAAGTCGATTCGAATTATTATTATATTCTAATTCGCTACCCCGCTCAAACGAATATAAAATATTTATCATGTAACAAGCAACCTCAACTGGGGTGTGTCAACACGAGCCGTGTGCGACCCTCTTTATTATGCCTTCATCAACAAAATGGATGGAAATCATACAACAAACAGAATGAAAACTCGGAAATGTAAAAAATTACAGCAAGAAAAACAGCCCTACAAAATGATCTAAACTATGCTCGTATAACAATGATTCAGTAAACATACAAAACATGCTAAACCTTTCATATAGCAGCATGCAAAAAACTACGTCTAAGAGAAACCCCTGGTTACTGGGTATTTAATTTTGAGGGCGTAGGGACAGTTGTAAGACGCGGATGAATATAAATGAGAACAACTCAAATATATATAGCCTAGCGCTAATGAAGCAATAGAACAGCATACCATGTAACACCCCAAAGAAAAGGTTACATAACCCATGATAAATACATTAACTTTTAGTGAAGGTTAATATAAAACTAATAAATGCAAAATCTATTTTGATCACAATTGCTATCACTTGTTTCCGGAAGCGCTTTTTCTATTCCGGGTAAAAGCCCCTCTGTTTACAAGCCATCCTAAAACCCCTTACAAAGATGTATAAGCCTAGGGCTTATAAACAGCTGTTTACGGTATTCCCTGTCTACGCCAAATAGTAAATTACGTACAAGATGGAATGGTAGCACATGTCACCCATATAACGAAAATAGCGAGTGAACGCATGCTCAGAGCAAAGAAGACTGGGAAATGAACTTGAAAAATGTAACTGAAGACGAAATTAGAGAAAAAAAGTCCTAAAACTGTTCAGTTCACAGGCATTTAGGGCTTTCCTTCTACAAGGAAGGACACAGCAGACCCGAAAATTATTACAATACACAGGCTGACATATTTGTACTGTTAGGACTGCCTTGCATGACGTTAGCATGCAATATATACTGAATCCAGCTATAATTAATATACTAATCAAACATGTCATATTGCTCAGCCGGTCATTGGCACAGGGTAAGAAATAGAAGTTAAGGGCTTAGTTATCGGAATCAGTTTCTGTCAAATTAGCCAGTGACTTAAAAGATAGAATAATAGCACTTACTACCCGGCCATATATAGAGTTAACACGACGCGCTCTTAAACATAGCCGAACCCGCGGTGAAACAGAAATGGACGTGACAAATGTTACTGAAGACGGAAAAGGGAAAAGAATTCCAGATCTTTTCTGTTCAGCGCAATTCACTGAAGGGATGCATGGCGAGCTAATCTTTCTTTCAGTTCTAAATATTATTCTGTCCATTGCAGCATTTCTGGGGAACACACTGATCCTAGTTGCTCTACACAAGGAGACTTCACTACACCCACCGTCCAAACTTCTGTTTCGTAACCTAGCGATAACGGATCTCTTTGTTGGTATTATTGTAGGGCCTTTGGCTGTAACTTATCAGACCTCTGTTGTGAACAAGCTATGGAATATTTGCCATTACACGTATTGGTCAAGAACTATCTCAGGCATCATTTTGTGTTCGGTGTCATTGTACACACTAACTGCAATATGCGTGGACAGACTTCTTGCTCTGTTGCTAGGGCTAAGATACAGACAAGTTGTAACTTTGAAAAGAGTATGCATAAGTTTGATTGTTTTTTGGCTTTTGTCTATTGTTTCTTCATTTATCGTGGCTGGAATTGAAATAATTTCGTGGCTTGCAAGAGTAGGTTTTAGTCTGTGCCTAGTGACCTCAACTTTATCTTACATAAAAATTTTCTTCACTCTGCGTCACAATCAAATACATGTTCAAAACCAATTTTCACAAGGACAGCCGAGTCATGCACCTCCAATGAATATAGCTCGATACAGAAAGGCAGTGTACAGTGCACTATGGGTGCAAGTGGCATTTGTTGTTTGTTATCTCCCTTTTTATATAGTCTTAGGATTAGTACCTCAAAGAGGGATACCTCTATCTAGTATATACCTTGCCAGGGAATTTACGGTTACTTTAGTATATTTAAACTCGTCTTTAAACCCTTTGCTCTATTGTTTGAAGATGGGAGAAGTAAGACAAGCTGTAAAAGAAACATTAAAGCGACTCTTCTGTTGATCGAATCAGTTTACAAAGCATTTCAAAGAAATACAGCAGGAACGCGTTAATTTGGCCAGCTGGTTGGTGAAAAATGCAAAAACCAAATTCGCGTCTTCTCTTAAAGAGAAAAAAAAAGTGATACTGTCAGATGTGCCTTGTATATATCACTATATTGAAAAGAACGTCAGTATTACGAAAACGTTTTATTGCGGACATGATAAGACTTTAAAGTGAACTAAGACAAACTGTGATCCGAACCGCCGATGTTGCTAATTTTATATGTACATAATTTCCTATATATTATTCTAATTGTAAATATATTTCATTGCAAGCTCATTTGAAGCATACATCAGCTTTCTTCCAGTTTATTGCAAAGGTGTTTTTTGTAATTATATGCAAAATGTAGAGGCTTGAACTGTAATAAACGAGTCCGCAAATCAGAGCTTAGCTCACCAATAACCAACTAAAAAATGTTTACACTTCGATCGATTTCTTCCAGCCTACTACTGATAATTCCATTCCAGTGTAAAATTAATAAACACTATGACACATTATTAATATACTGAACGCTGAAACTGTCGGAGGGATAAAAAATAATTAAAAGAAGCACAACATTTTTTAAGTGCATTATCAGCTATTATCGGTCTTAAAAATATCTGCAACCGGTGCCCATTAAGCCTTCTGCACTTTTTAGATAGTAAGCCCCGTGCAAACCGACGCAACATTGGTGACCGCCAACAACGTGTTACTCCATACATTGTTAGATGTTACATGTTGCGTCCGTTTGCACACCCTGTTACATGTTTTTGTGTGTTGTTTTTGCGCAAAGTATGAAAGAGGTCAAACTTTTAGCCGTGCAAACGGACAACGCATTGTTGGGCCAACAATAATGTATAGCCTGTACACACACGTTGTTTTATTTTTCTATTCGTTCTTTTCAAAAACATCGGCGAGCGTGCGAGAACGAGCGTGGAGCGCGAGCTTGCGCTGGCGGTCAATAAATCCCCTGCGGTTTATGTTTTAGCACGCGCGCTCGACCGACTTTGAAGAGAAAATAGAGTGTCTGTGAACAGGCTAACAATAATGGGAGTTGTTGTGCCCGTTTTTATGTAGCTGTACACTGACTAATAAAACTGTCAAAAAATAACAGCAATAGTAATAGCTATAAGAGATAGTCCATATGCACGTCATCTTAAAGAATTTTATTTCCAAGTTTGATGGTCTCTGTAACATGCAGTAACAGTGTTTTGGCTTTTTTCTGTTGTTTCTTCGTTAATGAACTTTGGAATTCAAATAATGTGGTGGCTTGCTAGAGTAGGTTTAACTCTGTGCCTTGCCACCTCAGTATACATAAAAATTATCTTCACTATCAATTTATTAATTCTCATATGTTTTTCTCTTATTGTGTATTGATATTGTTTGAGGAGAATTGATGTACTATCCTAGTTAAAATGGGGGAGCCTGCTACATGTAAGACCAAACTCTCACAATCAGAAATTCAAAACTTCAGGGGAATGCTCGGCCAGAAAACAGGCTGTCTTATATCACAGTTCTTATCATAGTTCAGCTGAAGTGATGCCTCAAGTGACATTATAAGGGGGGCATGTTTGCCATAAAGTACATTCATTTCTTCTTTCCTCTTGGCACCAGGTTGTTCTGATGGGGCACTTGTGGTTGTATTGAGGTGGATTGATCCAACTGTTAAAGGTAAACAATACGTTGTATCACATTCTAATCTAGGGGAATTCTCTGTCTTTAATTCATTCCATACACATTATTTTATCTAGATAAATGCATCCCTAGCCACTTTAGTAAGCATTTTATAAGAATGGTGCCTTTTTTAAGATTACCAGGCGGTGAGTACAGACAAGCTAATATAATAATTATTATTGCATATAAAAAAAAAAAATCACTATTTAAATAGGAAACCTATTTGCCACAGCAATGCCCCAACTTAACTCAGTTCCCTTGGCAACTGAGTTACAGTGCGACCATGTGAACTGAGGCCACCCAGACCAAAAATGAGACAAATTTTGAAATAAGCCAATCACCAGTTGAGATCTAAACAATAAAATTGTGCATAATTTTGTACTCAGAGCCAGTTCAAAATACGTTGTGAACCATTTTTTCTAATAGATACAAAAAATAAGGAATGATGATGTTTGTGTAAATCAAGCTGAAACTGTTTTCACTTTTGACAACGTCTGGGTTTGCCAGAATCAAAGCCAGCAGTAAAGAAATTTTGACCAGTCCGAACTAACTTTCTTGCATCCTCAAAAGTTTTGAGGATGGAGCCTGGAGTCTCCAGTCTCGAGGATCGAGGTGCAAGTGACTGTCAACTTACTTTTGAGTGGTACTGTACTTGTCATTGGACATGATAACAGGACAGATAAAAAACACGTACAAAAGACTATCATTTTGAAGTTGAAAATGTGTGTATAGTCACTTAAAACACTGAAGATGTTATTTAATGAGGCTATTGCTGTTTTAGATCAATTCTGTGCTGAAGTTATCAGGGGCATGGTGTACTTTACGCAAATATGCACGTGTGTACTTGAAAAACCGGTAGGAGTTTTTTTTGAAAGATTTTCCGTTATAAAAGTCATTTGTAATGTCGTGACATGACCTTGTATTGTGCAGATTTGTTTCTGTCCATCTCGCTGTTATTCCGCATCGTTTTTACACGAAAAATACAACAGTTTGAGTGGTGAAACATTCACGAAATGTTTGCCTTCAAACGATCCCACAATACACTGCGTTTNAAAACACTGAAGATGTTATTTAATGAGGCTACTGCTGTTTTAGGTTAATTCTGTGCTGAAGTTATCAGGGGCATAGTGTACTTTACGCAAATATGCACGTATGTACTTGAGAAATCGGTAGGAGTTTTTTTTGAAAGATTTTCCGTTATAAAAGTCATTGGTAGTGTCGTGACATGACCTTATATTGTGCAGATTTGTTTCTGTCCATCTCGCTGTTATTCCGCATCGTTTTTACACGAAAAATACAACAGTTTGAGTGGTGAAACATTCACGAAATGTTTGCCTTCAAACGATCCCACAATACACTGCGTTTTAACAAAAAACAAAGGAGGACTGGGGAAATTTGTGTAAACACATTTGTCGCCACAAAGAATCGATCCTGACTGATTAACATTGCTTTCAAGATTTTAATATCTGGAAAGTTTTCCCATTCAAAAGCTTCATTTTTTAGTTTTCTCTCTACATATAAATGACGAAAAAGTTTATCTCGGACTACTTTAATGTCGGAAATCATGGACCAGACAGACCATGCAAACCATAACCGAGGGATAAAGATGAAGGAAAATATTAGGTGCACGTGTGGCACGGTATCAACAAGAATTTTGCAGGAAATTTACCCCTAACAGATGTAGTATTGTTTTCAATGATAAACATTAGAGATACATAACAACTAAAAATAAATAAAGGCTGACTACAATAATAATCATTGTTTGTTCCTTTTCCGTGCTCATGATCGAAATGAAGGAAAAACTCAAAAGTCATCAAAGGACTAAGCGTGTGGAAAATTTACACAATCCTGCACACACAATTCACAATTCTTCCAGCTGGTGCTTTTTAACTCCAAATTTCTGCACAAAAAGGTAAGCTTTAAGTGGTCATTTTTCTTGAGTGACAAGGAAAAAAATAAAAGCGTCAGTAGAGGTTATCTATCTTTCTTAACATAAAAATGTGTTACTAAATTTTCGTTTAGCATTTAAATGAAACATCTTATTCCAATTTTGTGCGAATTATTCAGCACTTTGGATGTTTATTTAGGGGAGGCGCCTTGTGCTTGTGAACATTCCAGTACAAACTTAAAAAAGAATGTTTTTTTCTATGGTAAACAAGCCTGTAAACTGCCAAAATATGTGTATGAATGAAAGGAAAGCAAAAACTTCATTTTGTACGAATATGGATCGGTGTGCATACCTGCCAAAATGGTCACCCTAGACCCCTGGTTATTAGTTAGTAACTTTACCCATACATGTATACAAAAACTAATACTCCTGTAGAATTATGAGGAAGATATCCACAAAAAATTCATCAGGGAGCACTAACCTAATAATTTTTTGGTTATTTTTGCGGGGACATCATAAAAAATTGAAAGGAGCCAAAAATGTAACGTCAAAACAAACAATGGATTGTAGATTCCTATTAGTTTCAATAGCCAGTTACCTTCAATGTATTCATCCTTCTCTTGTAACACTTCTTGCTTTCCTGGAAATCAAAATATGAAAATGGATAATTTATTTAAAAACTTAATTTTTAAGGTATTAGAACTGCTGTAAAGTCAAAAAATGATCATGCTTATAAAATTGCTTATTTGAAAATGTACTCTTAACCTGAACTTAAATTCCCAAAATGAAGCATTTTCGTTAAATATAAGCCGAGAAAACGAAGGCCAAAGTTAGTATCTAAGAGCGCTTTTTTGGAAATATTTATAGTCACAGGGCTGAAATTAATCTGATGCGTACTTTCTTTTGTTGACAGAAATGTTGCAATTTTCACAACCCAACACGCAAAAACGCGTTATGAGTTTCAAGTAAGTCAGGGCAAATTATAGCAAAATTCGCTTACATTTTGCTTCCCCAAATGAAGTACAATTGTTTTGATATTTCTAAATCATTTCTATGGCTGTAAAAAGCCTTCTAGAGTCGCATTAGATATGTGATCCTTGCAAGGTCGATGACAGATAAGGCCGCAGTTTAATGATCTATTATGCAAATTAGCTCGTTGCTAAGAATAAAACATTGTGTACGATGCAAAATTGAGAGCACGTCATGTAAGGAGTTCAAACGAAGATTTTCGTTTTTTCTTGCCACCTTTGTGGCTACAATCGGGTCAGTGTCACAACAAACATTAAGAACAGTGATTTATTTGTAAGAATTGAAGATGGCAACAAAGAAAACAGTGCAGCACGACAAAAAGGGTGAATTAAGGGCAATTTTGTGGCCAAGTTGGAGTGCACTTAAAACAGATTGATGTAAAAAGATGAGGATTTATAATACCGTGTTGAAACTTACAAGGTTTATTCACATAATGTTAAGGAAAAATGTATGAAATTCCCAGCAATTCCCGAATATTTTGGAATTTTGGCGGTGGCCTGAAGTTATAAGGCATTACAAAAAAATTCTACCTCTATATCTCAGGAAAAATTTACTGGCTACTGCCAGGAATTTAAAGTTAAAGGAACAAACTAAGTAGAAGTCAGTTCCATTTTTTTTATTCCTAGCGATCGAGAGAAAGCCAGATATACGGAATTATTGAATTTTGGAGCATGCGAGATAAATCGGAAATTGACACCTCGGATATCAATTTTCTGAAAGCTCAGCTCTCGCTTGATAGGCCAGTGTAATTTTTATTCTGCAAAATTTTTAATCATTTGAGAAATAAATATTTTTCAAATCAAAGGGTTTATAGCAGATCTAATACCTTAAAGGAAAAATTCCTCAAACAGCTACAAAGAAGACAAGCATTAGTTCTTCACGCTATCTCAAAGCCACTCACCAAAACTTATCTACGGCCTGTTCATTTCACAAAGAGAGTATCAACAACAAATAACTAGCTGTGAGATGACAATACCCAACTACCGGTAGGTCCTTCCCATCTTGTTGACTATCTACCATCGCATATCCAATGCATTCTCAGGGAAAAATAATATTGTTAAATAGACAATGTATAATCATTATAATGTTTTACTGAAAGTTTCAATCAATTTCTGCCACCAAAGTGTCTTGGAAATTTGTTTGCAAGACAGGGAAAAACAAATTTTTGACATCACTGCATTATTCTGCAGTCTGAAAGATCATAGCTTTTGACCAATGAACACATGGGAAAACAGTTAGTCCATGCAAAAAGTGTCTTACATGTATATGCTAGCAAAACTTACTTTGCTCCCTTTCTTGTCTGTGCCTCTCTGATTGTTCTAAGAATTTTCTGAAATTGTCATCAACTTCCATATTTGTGTCACTGTCATTGCCATCACTACCACTATTATCACTGGCATAATAATCGTCTTCATTGTTGGAATAAATATGCTCATCCTCATCATCTTCATCATGATTATTGTCATCATCAACATCATCATCACCATCATCATCATCATCATCATCATCATCATCATCACCATCATCAACAACAACATCATCATCATCTTCACAATCCTCATATGTATTATTGCAGGCACCATATTTATCATTATCAATTCCCGTAAATATTTCATCACAGGGACACCAAGGAAAATGTGAGCTCCCACTTTTACTAGCACAATGTGAACTAAAAGACGATGACATTTGATGACCAGGACAGTCTCTGCATGAATTCTCTTTTTGCAAACGGGGATCACTCTGATCTTCACCCTGCCAGTAGTCACAGTCGCATCTGACAGTCACAGATCTTTCTGCACATTCACAGTCACAATTCTGATCTGAAAGCTGACTGCCCCAAGACTGATTGTAGCCGTTGTAAACATTCCACCACCATAACGATAACTGATAACAATAATTCGCGTTTGCTTGGGCGAACGCGATGTAGTCGTCTCTTGTTGTAGGCTGTTGGCGATAATGGTGTTCCTGATTATCCGGTTCAGCCATGTTTAATATGCGTTCTCTAAGTTTAAATTTTCTTGCCTCCACCTGGTCGCCATATTGAAAATGCGCTCTACTGTAGCATTGTGGGTAAATTGAACACGCAATCTCTTGTACAGCGGAGCAGGCAAACATAAACAAAATGGCGGCCCGGGCAAATGTCCACGTGTGTGATTACAAGCGTTGCGGAAAATCGTTTTCTAAGGAAATCCGGTTGGTAGAACACAAAAGAATGCACACAGGAGAGGTAAAAAAATGTTTTTCTGATTTCTTCGATGGAGTAAAACGCGTTGTGGGACTGTTATTGCTTAAATAATTATCCGCAAAACTCGTCACCCTAAAACGTACCGGATACGTTTGGCGCGCTTTAAAATTAATTTAAGTTAGGTACAGTAGCTCTCAATTCTGTCCCTTTTCGCTTTAGTTAACTGTTTTCAACACTTTGTGTATTTCTAACTTCTGTTACTTAGATTTCTTGTTTGCATGCCGATGTTTCAAATTTCGGTCCACTTCCTGAACAGAGAATGCAAAACTTGTTTGTTTTTGTTTTGATCACCCGCTCCAAGGCTTAAGGATCGGACGCGCTAGATAAATTTATATGATAGGAATAGTTTTGACTCCAATGTTGCGAGCTTGCTCTTTGATATTTTAGTTCTAATTTATAGTTTCATTAGGCTTCCAAGAAATGTAATTATTATGATTTTTATTATTTTTTTAGATAATGAACAATGGAGCAGTATTAGAAACTGATAAATTTTAGTTTGTTTATAAATATATCTGCTGTTTGGTAACAAATTTTTCATGTAATATAACTCATGCACTTAAGCAATAGAAAACGTTTTCCGTGTTTGCATAGCCTGATATAAACACGAGAGGGGTTGGGAGAATTCGAGACAGTTATGCAAACCCGAGACGAAGTCGAGGGTTTGCATAACTGTCGA
>CALNXI010000860.1:115071-130071 GCA_942486025.1 Porites evermanni | reverse complement strand
TTCTCGATAAATAGTCAAACTTGTTATTATGCTGTTTATTTTATAGAGACCTTGTGTATGCCCTCATGAGGGCTGTCAGAAATCTTTTATCCGGGCTGTCCATTTAAAAAGGCACTTGCTGTCTCATAACAAAGAAAAAGTTTTCAAGTAAGTTAATAGTATGTTGCAATGACCATCTGGAAGGGTAAGATGGGTGATAGAGGTAAACCCGATGTAAATGTAGCTAAGCCTTAAACATGACCATCATGTAGGACAGTATGACAGTATGTTGTTCTGCTGCAACTTTGCTACAGTGTTCTAGTCTAGGCACTCAAAATTGTAAACCTACTCCAAATTAAATCTTAACCAGAAACCCAATTCCTCATACCACCCACCAATTTTCCATTCAATTTCCTGTCCCAGCAAATTACAAAAAAAAATTGGATTTCTTTGGCATATCCCAGGCTAAGCATCTAACCCTCACCCCCGTTTTTCTCTGTTTTTTAATATTAAACTTGGTGGCTTATGAAAGCTTAAGAAAACCATAAATTAATCCAGCGACTGCATTTACTCCTGATCATGATCAACCCCTTTGTTTTAGGTGCAGTCAGTGTGAAATGTCATTTGTGACCAAACACAACTGCAAAAGGCATGAACAACGTGCTCACAACAGGCCTTTCAAGGTAATTTAGAGAATTCTATTTTTTCAGTCTAATATTGTTATTTTGATGGCAGCAATTACACAAAATCCAAAAATAAGAGTTTGTATGTGGCATGTAGTTTGAAAGATTGATTTAAGATAATTAGGTAAACCATGGGTGCTTCTTGAAATATTCAATGAAAAGGCAGAAGAACAAAGGAAAAGGTGATGAGGTCCTCATTCTCGTCCATCCTTTGATAAAGTACTTCTCTTCCAATCTACACCATCTATCTTTGTATGCCCTCTTCCTGCCTGTTTTCTCCTTTTTGGCCTCAAATAGCCGCATTACAGGCTGCAATCAAAATATAACATTACTGTATGTTTTAAGCGTATTGAAACTTCTTCACCATGCAAGTTGTTATCTCAGACTGGTACTAAGTACTCTACATATGCACTTGACAGTGTTGCTGGTTGTTAATCTGTACTTCTGGTAATAGTATCTGTTATGTTGTCATCACTTCATTAATTATTATTATTTTTTAATATACACTTTTCTTTTGGATTGATCTTAACAGTGCCCTTATGAAGGCTGTGAGCTGGAGTTCATGAGATGTAATCAGCTGAAGATCCATCAGTTTGCTCACACTAGTGAAAAACCTTTTAAGTCAGTAAACCTATCCAATGCCAATTGCATAGTACTTAAGGCAAAATGGCCAAAACAAATTTCTGAGTAATTAACCAATAAATTAGGCTCAATTTTGCAATGTATGCAGGGCTGGCAAAAGGCAAAAATCAGAGGATTAAGACTGCTTGCAATTCAAGATCAGATCATTATTTTTTTCTGAGGCCCAAAATTTCCTAGATACCATTTTGCCACCCTCATCAATGTGAATGAGAAAATTATGAACAACGCATTACTTACTGTGGACCAACTTTCCATGAAAAGAATGATTTATCATACATTACAGTGTTTTAAGCAAAAATTCTTAAGAAAAATACCCTGGAGAGAAAGACTCTTCACCTAAACAAGCATACAAATGTATACTGTTATGAATGTAGTGGTTCAAATTCAGTAGAAACCAAACAGCCTTATGATTTTGTGTTCTCTATTTTAGTTGTAACTTTGCACATGTACCAAATTGTGGTCCCAATAAAACATTTTAAGTCCCCTTTCCAGCTTGTTAAGGGTCAAATGATTTGTTGCTAGTTTTAGACTAGTGAGGTTAAATAATGTAAATGTTACTTATAAATAATATTTTATCATAGGTGTAAAGAGAGAGGTTGTCTAGCCATGTTTGATTCACCTGGAAAACTAAAGCGTCACCAAAAGAGGCATGATGAAGGTAAATCCTGATCAAAAGCAGTCTTAATAACACTGAGGCATGAAGCATGCATATAATAATACCAACTCCTAAATCATCTTGGAGCTTCTTTCCTGGTTTATCCTTAAAGAGTTCAAAACATCTTCCAGATAAAAAAGTCTTTTGAGCTTTTCTTTGCCATATAGTCTAGAACTTCCGTAAAATAATTATATTATTTTTGTAATAATAATAATAATATTAATAATAATAAGTAACAAGTAATAATAATAATAATAATAATAATAATAATAATAATAATATTTATTTATTTATTTGTTTATTTTAAATTTTATAGTGGGGTTTCTGGCTTTGATCAGGTTTTTAATTTACAGCTGTTACCACTAACATGCACCCTCGAAGGGTTTTTCTTTCTGTTGAAATCTTAGTGTTCGTGGATGTCAATAAACTGTTTCCATAGTTTTCTCATGTGCTCTGACAGAGATTGTGCAAAACAACAAGCTCTCTGCGAGCTGAGTGAAATAGCCCAAACACTCTCTATAGTGTAGGTAAAGGTGTTCAGGTTGTTTATTTATTTGATTGTATGAAAACACGGGAGCCGTGGACGAATTTCCAAGGAGTAAAAATTCAAAGAAATGAAAGATATCACACTGACAAGGGAAAAAAGTTTCCTCTAAATGGAGGCTGTTTTCAAAAATGAATTTTGTAACCTGCAGATCTACTTATCATTCTTCATGTTATCGAATAGAATTCAGAACTAGCAAGAACTGAGAGGAGTTGTGAGTGTGTGCTGAGAAAGCTCATGTGTTTGTAACTAACAGTGTGTAAATAAGTGGATAATTTAAGTTTCCTCCTACAAACACTCAACAAATTTGTACTCCTCATAATTTTGAGATGAAGCAGTGTCAGACCTTGTAGCAAGATACTGCAAAAACGGTTTAAATGCCAACATGTTCCTCCGAGTGCTCAAGAAAGGAGGAAATAACCTTCTCTTGGCTAATGTGTGAAAACCATGGTAACGGTTGATTGACATCCACCAAACCACAGGTTTGAACCGAAGAAAAAACCCTTTGAGGGCGCGTGTTAGAGGTAACTGCTGTATAGTTTTTTGATTATTTTTTTTTTGTAATTTTTCTCATCTAAGGGGCAGCACCCTTCTTTCCAAGATGTCGCGATGATGCATTTGCTTATGAATGGCTGCGAAAGCATGTGTCATCCCACAAGTGTGGCATATTTTGTGAAGGATAATAACGACGACAAAAAGAGCATCTGATGTCATCCGTGTATCCGTTTTTTGTCTGTGTTGGGGATGATGTTGTGTTAGGTTACTTAAAATGATAACTTCTAAGTTGAAAATTACAGCAGCTCAGCCCAACTTCAAGGTTTGGTCCTTAAGCAATACTACCAATGATCTAGTCTTATTTGCTAGTTATTTATATCAGTTCATCTTTCTTTCCCAACAACTGAGCGATTTCTTGCTCACTGATTGGTTGATGAGCTATGGTCTTTGATATTGTAGACCATGGAAATGAGGTTACGATGGCACACTTTGCTTTTCTCATAGCGTAAAAGTTCTGAGAAACTTTGCCAGAAATGGGCTGAGCAATGTCAATTTAAGAATAGCCCAAACAACAAATAATATTAAAAAAAATTAGCACTGAAACGTCTAGCTTGCAGCTCGTGGTTCCACTTGAGTTTGTGCATTTTGACATCATTTCTATGGCCTGGAAAAGTGCAGGTCATGAAAAAGAAAAAAAATTTGTGTAAACTAGACTGCATATGCTTGAAATCAACTTAAGTTCTCATTTTTGAAATTTGTTTTATAGTGGTCGATTTTTTTGTCTTATTTTCGGCCATTTGTACATATAAGGCACGACATTTGTAATATATTGTTGAGTTACGACTTCCAAATTTTATGCTGTTCTTACATTATACTGATTTATGTAGAGTCGGTTTTAAGTGAGGGTCATTAATTTATAATCTCTTTGTTATTATCTAAAATTAAGGAAAACGCTGGTGTTATTTCTTAGCAAATAAGAAGTATCAAACACTGACCTTACTTGTTCCTGCTCTGCTCTTTGTTCGTCAATTTTTTTCGGACGTCTAATTGGTCCGCACGCATGTCGCAGGGCTGTCACTGAGTTTTCAATTTGCCAGGTAAATACAACAAATAGGTGAGGAATTAAACAACTGGGGTTTTCTTTTGCTTCCATTTTTGGACTACAGTAGAACTCTGATAACTCGAACTCCCTGCTAACTCGAACTAAGTCCACAATGTCCCTTGGATTTTACCCCACTTTTCAGTCATTTTAACTCGGTTAACTGGAACTAGGATAAATCGAAGTCCTCGTTAACTCGAACTATATTTCTTTTCCCTTGATCAAAAAGTCACTGAAATTTACCCCGGTAACTCGAACTGTGGTTCTCTTAACTCCATCATTTTAACTCGGTTAACTGGAACTAGGATAAATCGAAGTCCTCGTTAACTCGAACTATATTTCTTTTCCCTTGATCAAAAAGTCACTGAAATTTACCCCGGTAACTCGAACTGTGGTTCTCTTAACTCCATTCGGATGCAATCCCATTAGCTCTTCTTGCTATATAAGGGTAAAAACACCAGAACGAACACTGTTCATCACGTAAGCAGTTTCATTTTAATTGGTGAAACGAACAGACCACGTTTTATTTTAAAAAATACCTAATCATGTTACCGTTCTGATGAAATTTGTTAAATTTGCACTGCACCATACACTGAAGTGCTGAAAAATTAGTAACCACCAATGTTTAACATAACAAAGTAAATTTTGCAATCGACCCTGAAAACTCGAACTGTTTTTCGTTTCCTTTCAGAGTTGGGGTTACCGGGGTTCTACTGTATTTTCTTTTTATGGAAGTAGCTAGGGGTAACTTTTGCAGTAGCTGGGGGAAAATCCCTGGCCTTCTGCCCTAAATGACAGGCCTGTGTTTGGACGGTGTTTATTTGGAATGCGAAGAATGATTGGTCTGTCAAGACTGTATTTTGGTTTGTTTTTGCTTTCATTTATGTCACTCACTTTAAAACACTCTATCGTGATTGTAATTTGAATATACTGTATATAAATAAAGGCATATGATTTAAATTATCAAAAATTTAAGTAAAAGTCAAATTTTTACAGCTCTAAGCCAGCTGCAAAACGTTTATTTTTACGGTTAACAGTGTGGGCACCTTTTGTAAAGAAAAATAAGTTTATTAATGTTTGCTTTATTTCTGGTCGTATTTTCTTTTAACCTTTTTTTGGTCATATTTTCTTCTACTTTCTTTTAACATTTTCCGTAATTATGAAATTAAGAAAAAACACAAGGAGTGTTTTTCATATCGCTAGGCATTAATTCTCTAAAATTGCCAACTACTGATTGAACATTGCACAGTAACGGCCTGGTACAGTATGATTTAAACACTCAAGTTCCTGCACTTGAAATTAGTACTTTTCAGTAGCTTTCCGCTTTTGAATTGTCAGAATTCAGGATTTCATGCACAGTTCCAAAAGGTCGAACCAACTTTTACAGCGTAACATACAGTACGAGAATCGCAATAAGCTTCATTCTCTTAGTCTCACTGTGGAACTTTCTCCACACTAAAGTTGGTACACTGAACATAATCATGCACTGAGTAACTCAAGGCTTTGACTCCAGAGTGGCGGCAGGAAATGTTAACATAACACGTTTTAGTGTTTTTTAAAAACAGTTTGTTTAATTTGGAATTGCTTCCCGTGGAAGTCAGAATTATCAGTAATTTTGTCACTAATTTTGGTGTATCGCATGCTCTGTTTTAAGAGTTCTGCATTTGTTGTTTTAGTTCAGGACCTGGTTGTTTAAACGTTGAATAGCGTTGACCGTCGCATAAATCGCTATCCAGAGGATAGGTGTTAGGGAAACCAGTTGGGTTATCCATTGTATAGAGATTTATCCGGTGGATATCGTTATCCTCCATTTGAACAACTGGGGTTAGAAGGACAACGTACTTTGTAAACTGATGTTGAATTGTTTTCAATCTCCCTGAGTTTTGTTCTCAAATTCAATAAAAATAATTTATGTGAAACAGCTTAGGTGATCTTTTTTGTCCCTTTTTTGGTGAAGGTACTTGTGAACTGTAACTTCGAAGATAACGAAACTTCTGATCGCGTCTTGAATCCGGCCCTTGGCTCTCTTGACGTCCATGTTTTCCTTTTTCGGAGTTTTTCAGGCAAGGGAAGGCAAGCGCGCGGCGAGCGAGGAGCGCTAGGCAGCTGCGACGGCTGAAAACCCCCTAAAAATTATCGCTGTCATGCAGGTTACCTAAGATCAGCAAAAAAAAAACCTTGACTTTATTTGAGTGTCAATGTAATGAGCACGAAATTAATAAATTACCTGGAGGTGGGACCACCAATTTACGTGGTCGTCCGAACCACGCAAAGGTCTGGCCATTGTAAGGCAAAGGCGTTACCTCGAGCCATTTCTCATTTCTCACTAAGAGTATCGTTCCGGTACAGGTCGGTCCCAGGAATCGAACCCGCGACCTCTCGCTCTGCAGTCGAGTTCTCCGTCGACTGAGCTATAGTCCTGCCGCTGATTTAGCAACAGAACGGGAACGTCATTTGACGACAGGAAAGCGCGCGAAAAGGACTAAACTCGACTTCCGGTGCCCAATTTGCCGCTCAGCCATTGGTCAAGCCAAGACGTCTTTAAGCGACGCACGTCAACCGGAAGTGAGGCCTTCCCCCTTTTCATATGCCTTGACGCCAACAAATTTGTATTGCTGAGTTTCTGTTCTTTTATAAGGACTGTTCTTTTGTGAGGACGATTTACCCGAGAGTTTCAACCAAGCTACTGCCCAACGATGCAAAAAGTCCACTTCCGATTGACGTCCGTCGCTCATAAATGCTGTTGCTTAAGCTCCCTAATCACTATTACTCCTTTCATTGGCCGGAATTTCGAATGCCAAGCAAATGAGAAAATAGAGCCTGATATCAGGTTAATTCTCTATCTAACTTCTCTGGTTCTCTTCTTGGCTTTTTAACTTTTATTGTTTTTTGTTTGTCATGGGTCTCCGCTATTCTAGTTTCTGTCGTTCTCGTAATTTTGTTCTACTCCTCAGTGGGTCTAGCCGAATATTTAACAATTATTCCTCGAGCCCGAATGGGCTCGAGGCAATAGCCCATGAAGCAGAAGGCCGAATGGGCTATTGACTCAGAGGCCATGAGGGCGAGAGGAATAATACTTTTAGTAAAATACAACTAGTTGGTCAAAAGTATCGAGAATAAAAAAAATTTAGATAGTTAAAGCTAGACTTTAATCCTTTTTTGCCGCCAAAAAGCCCGCGCTTTTCGCTGCTAGTGGGCTATAGCATATAGCCTAGTAGTAGCTCAACCAATCAGAATGCAGCATTGATAATAGACCACTAGTTGGATTTTACTAAAATCACATACTAGGTTAACGGAATAAAACGTATCCCATTATTCTGATTGATTTATAAATGGAGAAGGTCCGTCCTTTTTATAGTCAGTTCATTACCATTCGGCAGCAGCGTAATTCCCTCGTCTCAACCAACTTTTTTGGCGTTGCTGCCGTCCCTATAAAAAGAGAATCCGTTAAAAGCCTTCAGAACAGTGTCAGAACCCATTCGATGGTTTACGTACTTGGAGTGGGATTGACTGGGAAAACGGAAACTTTCGAGCTGGAATTTCCATACAGTTCTAGTTTCGCTTACGCTGGTCCTTTTCATGTCAGACTATTTAGAAGAATGTTTCATGTTTGCTTTTGCTTAGGTACTTAAATTTTCAGTTCATTAGATTCTCGCAGGAGCCCATAACCCGGAGCTAAATTCTTGCGATGAAATAAAATAAAGATTCAAGTTTATTCACAGATGCGCTATTATGGCCAAAGTATTACTTTAAAATTTGGTTACCTACAGAGCTAATAAACGGTATCGTTATCAGATACTTTGGCCGATTTTTTCATAGGTCTATAAACAGAGTAAACAGTGTTTCACGTCGTAATTATGTACCATTCAGTAGATCTGAACCACTATCAGACTCAGACTCAGTCACTAAAATTGTCATTTACAGTTTTTGACTCTGGTTTCAAGGAACTGTTCGTTTTCTATCACCGAAAGCTACTGAAAGGCTTACGATTCTGATACAGGCTTTGTCAAGTCTTAGTCGGTAGCCTGCGTAGCAAGCGTTTCCGTTTGGTTTCGGGGCAAAAAAAGACCGTGGAAGATTTTCGGTTTTGACCGCGCGAGAAATGAAACGAGAACTAAAAAAGGAAAGAGAGGGGAGGGGGAGGGAAAGAAAGGATTCCTTCTTCTTTCTTCCCCACCCCTTCCCCGCTCTTTTGCTTGCGCCATTTTTCGCGCGGTCTTTGACTCTTGTTCCTCGTTCATTGCTCCTAAAAGGCATGCTACTTAGTGGGGAGCCCCGGGGGCCGGGTGGGGATGTACTTCCGATAATGGCAAGCTTTTTCTCCAACAATGGCCAAATCATGCACATGAATATAATCAGTCTGATTCTGGTTTGGCATTTTTGTTGGGTAAGCAGCACACGTTGGTTAGAAAAAATACTTAAAAGGAAGGACTGAGAGCCGTATTTAACGACAAACATACGAAGCTTTACCAAAGAATTTCTTCCCACAATGAAAAAAACAAACAAACAACAACTACAACAAAATAACGGGCGGTTACAAGATATACGTATCTTGATGTATAAAGGGAAAAACTGACTTTGTCCTCAATTGGTTCGCGATTTCTCTACAAGCCAGCAACCACCTCCTTATAACCTGCGACGGTCAGACTTTGTTCTACCTCGCTTCGTTACCGTAACTGCCCTCTTTGTGATTTTTAATCATTTTACATCTATATCTACATCTTATTTCATTGCAATAGTTTTAAATTATATGCAGCTTTCTTGTAAACAGTTTTCAACTTACATTTTATTTCTTACTTCATCAATTCTATTTTGTGTTCTCTTCTGATTACATTCGTGAGTAGAAAGATTCTTTTCTCCGTCTAGACTGTATTTCTTTCACACACAAATTAATTTATGTTGTCATTCATATGGCTATTTTTCCTGAACGAGTTATTGCTGAAGATGTTTCATTTAAAAATTACACCATCAATAGCTTCATGCAAATGACGTAGTACTGATGAAGAGGTTTGATTTTGATAGTCACATATGTAGGTTTTCGTCAAAAGATTCCAAATTTAAAACCGCGCGAAACATAACTATGGTGAACGTACTACTAGAAAGGTTCGATTTTGATAGTCACATCATCTAATTTTGTCCAGAGACCAATAGTTAGAACTACATGCGAAATAGCTAGTTTCATGTGAACACGCTACTGAAGAGGTTTTAATTTAANACTATGGTGAACGTACTACTAGAAAGGTTCGATTTTGATAGTCACATCATCTAATTTTGTCCAGAGACCAATAGTTAGAACTACATGCGAAATAGCTAGTTTCATGTGAACACGCTACTGAAGAGGTTTTAATTTAAATGGTCAAACTATTGGATTTCATTGACGGACTAGTCACTGAACTAAGATTTTTCGAACTAAATCAGTAAAACATAAACAAATACAGTCATGTAAACTTGCTACAGATAAGGTTTCATTTGAATAGCCGATCACATCACAGCTTTTTACAAGTAGGGACTATTTTTAAAATGTCTCTATTATTGAATCTGGAAGTAAAAAGATTAACTTTAGCGCAAGTCTCAGACGTTTGTAGTTTTCTTCTTTGAATTTCCGGCCTTTTCTGTAGAGTGAGCTATAGGCGTCAGTTCCAAGCCACAGCCTGCTCATTACCATGGAATTCTTCTAGTTCTATGTCGCCCTCACTCCCCCACCAGCCACCGCAAACTTCTGAATCCAGCAACTGTCGTCTCTCCTCTGATTCCGGATCGAATTGATCTTCCATGTCACCTGGTAATAGAGTCAAGGGATTGTTTGCAATATCTTCACTTGATCGCCTATAAGAAGAAAACAACGCTGTCAACCATATTAGATTGCTATAAAATTGACCAAAAATTTTAGATCATGAGCACGGAGTATAGAAGGCAACGTGAATCACACTAAAACATTTTACGACGAGCCAATAATTCTGTGAGACAAGATCGCAATGCTCTGTTTTATTATCATTATTTCAAATCTTGATGGCAACCGCAATAGACTCGAAGCATGATTTATACTCTGAGATTTATACGCTATTACGCCTTAAAATGTCAAAAATAAAAGGCGTTCACGTTGATTAAGGTCTTTCCCTAAATATTCGCCTGCCAAACTGAAAAATAAGAGTCTCCTTGAATAACCATCACCTCCAGCACACTGTCTTAAATATATTAAGTGATGTTATAAGGGAACCTCCTCTCTTCTCTCATTCTCTGGACGCTTGTTTACCTTTGATTAAACGCCGGCATTGACATAAGGGAACAGTTTCTTATTAGCCACTCGTTCGGCCCAATTTTAAATTTCCCGTGCACAGCAAGACCATTATTTGTTTCCGCGAGTTAAGCAATGTTATTTCTTACGTAACAATGTAACTGAGTCCTTGAGTCTCGTGCCATGACCATGCACATGTCTCATAACGATATACTGTCTCCTCAGTACTCCTTTGAATAACCTATTTTTTCCCCGAATAAGCGTTCCCTTAGTGGCCAAGCTAGTATATAAGCAGGACTGGCCCTACCTATCAGTTATTGAATTTAACATAACGTATTCATTGTCGAACTAATATTGGGAAGTTCTTTAGCCTGGGCCTTCACGTTGACTCCTTTATGGGTACGGAATACCGAGTATGGACGACCAAACTCGCTTGTGGCTGAACTTTTCAAGAATAAAAGCCAGATGCTTAATCGAAAGAGTACTAACCTGTCATAAAAATCTACTCTCGTCACAGGAACAGTGGGGTCTGAATCATGTGGATCAAGGTAGTAATCTTTTCTGTCAAGGTTGTTGTCTTCTGTTAAGTGAAGGTACTCGGTCGCGACACTCTGTTGTGAAAAATAAGCCCAATATCGAAGTTTAAAATAAAAATACCAGCCAGGAGCCCATAACTCGGAGCGAGCAACTTCCATACTAGGCCTATGTAACGGTGTTTTTACGGATCAGTTTATTTTTAGACACATTTTAAGTGGCACTTCTTCCGGCGAAAATAAAATCTCCACCATATCTATGAGCTCATTCCAAGTATAAGATATAAAAACGGCAAACTAAACGTTATTAAAAGGCAGAAAATACCATTTTTAGGTCTGTAGGTTTTGCTGACTAGTTTGTGAAATTTAAAAGATATTCAAAATTCGCGCCAAAACCGTTCTAAAAATAAACTGGTCCGTGGAAACGTCGTGACACAAGCGCATGGAAGTTGCTCACTCCGGGTTATAGGCTCCTGACCAGCAAAAGATGCGCATCCCTCATAATCCTTCTTTCAATTGGCAGTCGAAATCCTCTGATCTTTTAGAATCGTAAATTTTTATAATCGGTATTGCTTTAGCATCTGCGTCAGTCTAAAAAAAAAAACAGCATGCAGATCGTGTTACATCATTCCATGGCCGATCTACGGCAGGGGCAAAGGGGCCCCAGGGGTCCGGGGCTCCACCTTCTTTATAGGCCAAACTGCGGTCAACGGGACTAAATGAGCGGGTCCCCCACCTAGTTAGAGATTTGAATCCGCCACTGTCATTGCAAATATGGTAAATTTTTAAAGAGCACACAGTATAAGTCATATCTTCATATTCTTCTTGCAAAGCTTAATTCGATCCCGCTCACCCCATGAGAACAAAGGACATATACATTCAAGAGAGTATGCCCTCTTGATAAACTTCATTTTTTCCTTTGAAGGACATAGTGTACAATAAGTTCTGACAAGAGAAAGGATACTTTCTCTTAGTTCCTCCTTCGCCTCAAAAACAGTAGAATAAAAGGCCTCACCTGGGAAGCGCGTTGCTCAAGTATTGTACCAATCGACTGGCTGATTTGATCAAATTTAGGTCGCTTGTCGGGTCCTTCCTGCCAGCAATCTTGCATAATTTTGTAGATCTCCGAAGGGCAGTCTCGGGGATTTTCCATACGGTTTCCATCATTGAGAAAGTCTAGGAGCTCTTCTACGGGTATAATGGGATACGGTGTGCCGCCCAGTGTAAAGATCTCCCACAAGCAAATACCAAACGACCACCTGCATTATTAAATGTCAAGGTTCAAAACATACACACTCGAAGGGTCATCACGGCCAGGATCATTCCAAACCAAAAGGGTGTCAATAAAGCTCTGTAAGCTGTTTAAGCTAAACTACGGACTCGGGGAAAAAGATGGTAAGCTGCTATTACCTCCACTACAAGGGAATTATAAGAATCAAAACTTACATGGCTTGCATATGAAGCGCTACATTCAAGAATCGTTATCAGTAGTATTCTTTTTCTTTCGAGTACTATTTATAAAAAAATGGAAAANAAAAGGCCTCACCTGGGAAGCGCGTTGCTCAAGTATTGTACCAATCGACTGGCTGATTTGATCAAATTTAGGTCGCTTGTCGGGTCCTTCCTGCCAGCAATCTTGCATAATTTTGTAGATCTCCGAAGGGCAGTCTCGGGGATTTTCCATACGGTTTCCATCATTGAGAAAGTCTAGGAGCTCTTCTACGGGTATAATGGGATACGGTGTGCCGCCCAGTGTAAAGATCTCCCACAAGCAAATACCAAACGACCACCTGCATTATTAAATGTCAAGGTTCAAAACATACACACTCGAAGGGTCATCACGGCCAGGATCATTCCAAACCAAAAGGGTGTCAATAAAGCTCTGTAAGCTGTTTAAGCTAAACTACGGACTCGGGGAAAAAGATGGTAAGCTGCTATTACCTCCACTACAAGGGAATTATAAGAATCAAAACTTACATGGCTTGCATATGAAGCGCTACATTCAAGAATCGTTATCAGTAGTATTCTTTTTCTTTCGAGTACTATTTATAAAAAAATGGAAAACGTTACCTGCTCTGTTTACATACCCTGATATAAACACGAGCTTCGGGTGTTTGGAGAATTTAAGAGAATTCGTACAAATTACAAACCACAGAATAACAGTTTTCTGCTAAGGTGCTTTTGTAGCGGCAACTTTCCGGAGAAAAAGTTGCTACCTCGCTCTTTGTTTATGGCGCTGATGAAAAGAGCAAGTCTTACTAGTCGC
This sequence comes from Porites evermanni, assembly GCA_942486025.1. NCBI lineage: Eukaryota > Metazoa > Cnidaria > Anthozoa > Scleractinia > Poritidae > Porites > Porites evermanni. Next base: position 116,940 of record CALNXI010000860.1, on the reverse strand, counting down.
GAAGTGTTATATCTACACGAAGTTTTGTACGTGTAATCAGTACGTTTTTGTTTTGCATTTATAATAAAGTTCAGATACAACGCGCGCTCTGATTTGTTGAAAAAGCGTGCGTAAATATGAGAGTATAAAACATGCTGACGACACTCTTTTGCTTTAAAAAAATGCTAAAGATTGTTTTGAAAATTAAAAAGGAATGTGTGGAAAATAAATGGATTTTTTATATTCATAAAACAAATAAAGAAGTCTTGACTGACCTCTATTCTGTTGTACTACGTCAAGAAGCAGACAGTAACACTCGACTACATCTCGTGTTGCCCCCTACACTTCTTTCGTGTTCTAGCCGCTGCCAGTCCTGCGTGCTTTACAACAGAACAGAGCACAGTCAAGGCTTCTTTATCTGTTAAAGGACGGACTGTTCTCCTTATAAAATGTAGTCTTGAGCGTAAAAACTTTGATATAGCATGTTTGTAAAGATTTTTTAAGTTCCATGCCTCTAAGTTGTTGGTTAATAAAGTAAACTTGTCAAGTTTTTCAAACCATGGTTGCGTGGTTGCGTTTAACTGTGTTACCCGCATGCAAACACACTTCTCGGCAGATCGGAGAGCTCCTACTAAACAATGTTATGGGAAGTTTAACTTAATTGCGGTAATCAAAAGTCCAGCTGCTTTTTTAATTTGAACGCCTAATTACGCACTAATTTTGAATGTATGGTTGTCATCCTTGAATACGATCCCCGCATATTTTCATATTCCCCCTTCATACATTTTTGTGTGTTCTTTGTACTTACACATCACTTTTCTCTGAGTACTCCCTCAAAATCAATGATTCTATCGCCATCCACTTCATTGGCAAAACACCACTGTTTGTCTTCACATATAAGTCACTCTTGTAAATATCTCTAGCGAGGCCAAAGTCAGCGATCTTCATAACGTAGTCGTCTCCAACAAGAATGTTTCTGGCCGCCAAGTCTCGGTGAACACACTAGATAAAACAGTTATGTTTTGAAAAAAGAAATGCAAAATCAAGACATCAGAAACAAGAAGGAAATAATAATAATAATAATAATAATAATAATAATAATAATAATATTAATAATAATAATTAATAATAATAATAATAATAATAACAATAATAATAATTATCACAGTGAAAACAGGAAAAACAATTTTTATACCAACAGAGAAGTGCACACGCTACAGAAAGTAAAAATAAATAAAGACTAAACATTGTTAAACAATGCTCTTCACTTGCTCTCGAATGCTGAATTGTCAGTTATAAGAAAGCAACGCTACAGACACTTACGTCTACGCTTCTTTCGCTCCTGGTCCATGGCTGATTAATTGTGTCACAGCTGTTGCGCACGTTTCTGAGTTCCCGTAACCTTATATCCTACATGTTGCTTTTTCTAACCCTTTGCGCGGGCTTTTGGCTACAGAAGTCTCCTCTCTCTGAGTTGATTTACTTTTTACCACTTATTACTCATAATAAACTCTTACAGTGCGAATACCCGAAGCTGGGCTTTTGGAAATAGATTACTCAAACACAAATCACAATGGCGGTTTTTGAAAACAAAAGATTCTCATAAATTTGTGGGCTAATTCCTGAGAGGTCAAGTAAGTTCAAACGGTTTTAAAGTTTTCAACAATTTCATAGTTGAACATTCGAGTTACATTAACAGAGAATCTCTTGTTTAAAAAAAAAGAAAAAAAAAAAAAAAACGATTTTATTGGAAAAAAATCTTTAAAAAAACCCGAAAAAAATAAACACACAAAAAAAAACAAAAAAAGAAAAAAAAAAAAAAAAAGGAAAAGTTTTAAATTTTATATAATGATTTAAACAAAAAAAAAACTCATTGACACCAAACGCAAA
>CALNXI010000860.1:81528-115054 GCA_942486025.1 Porites evermanni | reverse complement strand
ATTAAAATAAAAAAAAAATTTCTTTTTTAAAAAAAAAAAAAAAAAAAAAAAAAAACGATTTTATTGGATAATAATCTTTCAAGTGCCCCGGATCAAGTAGTCACACTGTAAAACCCGTAAAACGCGAAAAACAAACAAATAGGAGCAGATTTAGAGTCGAATGAACGATTTAAATCATGATAAAACTCCTTGACGCCAAACGGAGAAAATAAGTAAGTGCTAGAGAATAGACCTTTTTACCTTGTATATTTTGTCTTCCCATTTCAGACCACGTGATGGTACCCCAGAGAACAGTTCCTTTCAAATGTTGTCCCTTAATTTACTCGTGCATCCACTAGCATGTGCATGTATATTTTATGAAAAGACAAAAGGCAAATTACCCTGAGAACAGCACGTGATGTGAAATGGGAAAATAAAACATAAGCTAAAAAGATCTATTACAGCCAAGAGCCAATATAGCTCTTGTTAGAACTGAATTCTTTCAGAAATGTGAGAATCCTTGAATGGGGGAACATTACCTTTTTAGACGCCAGGTATTCCATTCCACGGGATATTTGGTAGGCGTAGCTTACAAGATTTGATATATTTAATCGTATCTCTGGGTCACTCGCAGTTGTAGCCCAGGTTGCTTCATAAACATCTCGCTTGCCTCGTAAGAACTTTTGTAAACTCCCATGTGGTGCATATTCAAGAATGACAAGGATACGATATCGCTTGATACAAGCACCAAGGAGGTTTACAATGTTTTTATGTTCTCCAATGTAAATTAGAATTTTCAGCTCTGATGCCAGGTCTCTAACTTCCTCTTTAGTAGCTCCCCCTAAAGTGCCAAAATATCGTACTCGGTCAGTAAAAAAAGTGCAGTTTCCACAGGGTCTAGTGGAGTCCATGTGACCATGTAACAAGCAACGTTCAGTTTAACTGGGCACAAACCTCAGCAAAACGAATGAGCAAGAACTGTACTCATGCATGGGAGAGACCCCTCGCGAATTGCCCACCTTCACTCATGCTGAATCCAGGGGCATGGCTGGAGTTTTTTTCCACTGGTAGGCACAGATTCCCCAATCAACCCTACCCCGTCTCCCAAATCATTACCGCGCAGGTAACCTGGTAACTCGTCCCCTCCCCTGCATATTATCAGCTGCTACTATAAACCAAATTCCGTTTTGTCCCCCTCCACCAACCCGCGACAAGTACCAGCCATCCTTGCTTCATGGTAAATGTTACAAAAGTTGAAATAGAGATCTCTTGACTTGAAACATTACCTTTAACAGTCTTTACAGCTACGGTTGTCTTCGTGTACGAACTGCCTCTGGGATCGTGGTACGCATGCCCGACCCTGTGTCGACGAAACATTTTAGGCCACCGGTGACTTTTCTTTTGACTTTTGTCTCTGGGACGAAAGTTGTTTATTCCTATAGCCTCTGCTTTAATGACTTTTCCGAAGGCCCCTGATCCTAGCACCTCCCCAAGAATGAGCTTTTTCTCAGGAAACTCGAAATCAGGGTCGTAAGGAAGATCATTGCATTGTTCAAGCAGTGTACGACTAGAATCAATCTAAAACAGTCAAGAAATATTTTATTACTTAACGTATACAATAGGGACCTATTTAGTCTAAACAGTGGTAACTTCATTCCCTCCAACTGGAAACGGTTTGTTTCATGAGTATTACCTAAACTTAGAAGGCCATTTCAGGGGCAATGGATCAAAGAATAGACAAAAATTTAGGTTTGAAAAGAAGACTTAAATTTATGGTCATTCCGCAAAGAAACTCGGCACCTCGTTCACGGTAGGTCGACAAAAAAATCGTGACTATTTTTGCAGAACAGACCAGTCCGTAGCCTGCAATGAAATGAACAAAATGTCAGCCATCTTTACTATCCGTGAGTATACATGTATTTTAAAACAAGGAGCAATCTATAGTTGCAATTTAGCAAATTATGACTGTCGACTGGCCTCGAACAAGCAACTCAGATGCTGATAAATGTATAATAATTCTCAAAAGTGTCCAACACCATGAGAGTTTACACGAATGTAAAGTGGCCATCAGTAAAGCAACTCTGCACTTCCAAAAGGTTACTAAAGCGTTTAAGCAAAAGAGAGTCGACGACGGTAACGAAAGGGTAAAACAGTAGCGGGATTAACAACCAAAAACGACAACTCTGCACGGGCCATCAAACTTAATTGCACGACTACGACGTGAAATATCAGTTCCAATGCACGTTTTGCGAAGGACGTTAACCGGCACTGACGATAAATTTTTTATTCCCTTTTTTAACTTGGCTGTCCATAGAAATTCAACTACTCCACGTAATTATAAAGTCACCTACGTTTCACATATCAAAGGAGATGACGTTAATCGAGATGAAGACGGAAAGATCACAAACTCATTTTATTTTCGCCGTCATGTTTGAGCAAAGGTTGAGAGACGTTTGCTTATAAAACCCCTATTCTAATTTGATTGCTCCTCTGAGACAAAATTTTCACAAGTAAAAGAAATCCCCCTCCTCTGTTTTTCCGCGTTCAAAGTTGTCATTGTAGGTGTTGAGTATGATCTTGGAATGGGAGGGGTGTGAAATTTACCCAGTCCAACAAACATCATTTCCAGCCCAAACAAGTTGCAGTATCCAAGCAGGCACTGGTTGTTATGTAGCAGCTTCAATTTAAGCTCGTTTTACTATTTTACCTGGTGTTTTCCAGTGTATACTGGAAAAAGCTGATTACGAAACTCCACAATTTGCTTCCGCCGATGGCGTATACAGCAAAAGACGGTAAACCCCAGGACGATACAGGAGAACAGGATTGCTCCAAAAACAGGAAGGAAAACAGTGGCTTTCTTATTGCTTGCGGCGGCTGCACCTGACTCAAAAAAAATATTCAAAGACAATATCGCTTATTGCTTCAGTCAAATTACAATAATTCAATAGGCCCTTTGCAGCTAGCCGTTTACGTGGTACACATCCGTCATGCTGGAGAGCAAGGGGCGTACTGGGACTAAACAAACAAGGAGCTAACATCACACTTTGAATTTATAAGAGAATGTATGAAAAAAAAAAAAAACGTCTTAAATTCCAATTTGTACTAAAATAGAAATAAAAATGGTGCTGGAGAGCAAGGGGCGTACTGGGACTAAACAAACAAGGAGCTAACATCACACTTTGAATTTATAAGAGAATGTATGAAAAAAAAAAAAAAACGTCTTAAATTCCAATTTGTACTAAAATAGAAATAAAAATGGCTTACCTTGTGTTTGTATTTTGTTATTTACTGTCTCTTCGCCTCTAGAGCCATCTGGACCTTCCCCTTTTTTCTTACTGTTAGTACAACTCAAAATCTTAAACGTCGATAAAACGGCTTCCAAATGGCTCTAGAGGCGAAGAGGCGGTAAATAACAAAACACAAACACAAGGTAAGCAATTTTATTTCTATTTTTGTACAAAATTGGAATTTAAAACGTATTTTGTTTATTTTCATACATTCTGTTATATATTCAAAGTCCAACGAACTCCCACAGAGTTTGGGCTGCCTGTGCTAACCTCTATAAGAAAATTTGGTAATCTTTCCATCCGAGAAAAATTAGGTTATGAAGTAAGCGTACGACCGAACGCCGACGGTACAAACTCTGGGGAGGAGAAACGGAGTCAGGAGTCAGCCCCGGTCGGTGTGACGAGTATATTATAGCGTAGCCTCATGGCTAAGAAAATTTGGTTCTATCCATTCGAGAAATGTTGGTAGTAATTGTTATTCGGCCTTTAACTGAGGAATCTATTGAGACAACTTGTATGAAACGAAGCCATACGTTCTCTACTTTAATCACACAAGGACTCATGGGAAGACTCCAAAAACTACGTCATGTAACATCTCCTCTTTTATCGGAGCTCCATGCACGGCGCCCCATAGCTAAGTAAATCTACTCATCCCAGAAAATTTGCTAATCACGTGACCCTACACCGAGCGACCGAGCGTCCGTCCGCACCACAGGGAAACCAATGTTTACTCTTACACTTTCTAGCTAGTTTGGGAGCCCAAGAGAAAACTAATTGCTCATCAATGTTGTGATCAATTGACAGGGTATCCGCTGACCAGCATCACCTGACCTTACCGCGGGCTCAAGTGTCGACCCATCGAAGTCGAGGATTTTTTTGAAGTTATCCGCTGAGAAATTGCCAGTTTTCAATGATCGCAGGCTGAAAGTTTATTTTTTCCAATGATTCACATCAAATATGTTGTGTTTATGTCACTATGGCCCCGCACTATTAGGATTTTAAGTTCAAACTGACCTCGGACACGAAAATTCAGCCAGTTTTTTAAAATACAGGCGGGGAAGACCTTTTGTTACCACGGTCACGCGTTGGTCATGTTCTACGTCCAATTTTTATGCTCTGATTGGTCAAAATTTGACAGGTGAGTTCATGCGGAAAATTTATGCAGCATCTTGAAAGCTGACAGAGTTTTGTGTCAACTTGTGATGTTTTTAACCGCCTTTTTCCTCTGAATGTACAAAATGTTCAATACAGCTGCTATCAAGAGTCTTCTGTTATTCATGGCTGGTTTGTTTACTGGATTTTTGGTTGAGAAATGCGTCGCTTGTCAAAATTCGGTAATTCGATCTCGGATGGCATCGTTTTCGTTTTCACCTTGTTTTGTTGATAGGAGACAATTCTGTCGTTGCATCATAGGGGTCAGCGGTGTTCCGCGTGGGCCGTATTGTATGTGTAAAACGAAGATGGCTGGATGCATGTGCTTTGAGAATAAAGTGTTGTGTTCGCGAAAGCTGTTGTTCCTTTGATGGAAGCTTTCCTAGCCGGTCAACATAGTGTCAGAAGTAAACGAACACGCGCCTAAAGTCAGGAGGTTTCGTCCATAGTACGGTCAGTTTATGTTTGAGAACGAACTGTGGGAGTTGTACGAATTGTTCCCAAAAACAGCACTCGCTCTCAAAGCCAAAGCAATGGCAAAGAGTCGTCTAGAAAACAGTCTGAGTGTAACTACTGTGGGGCGACGCCGAGTCACCCAAAGGAAAAGTGTCGTGCATTTCTCCTTAAGTATAAGTGCAGAAAATGTGGCAAAGAAGGGCATATAGCTCGGAAATGTTTGAGCAAGCCTCAGAATGTGAATGCACTGGATGATTCAGTTTCTGATGATGGGCAAGAAACATATCATTTGTTTACTCTGGACACTCACTCTGTGAGATCGGTATCTGTAAAGAAAGGGGAAAAGTTTTTCGCGGCGATTAAATTATCCGCGGCAAAAAAACTTTTTACTTGGAAAACTTTGCAATTAGATACTGCGTCAGCAACCAACACCCTTGGAGTGGAGGACCTCCGGAGCGTGTGTCCAGCAGGAGTTGATATCTACGGCCTAATCAAACCCTCCTCTGCCATCCTGCGTACCTATGGAGGAGGTGTAATAAAGCCAGTGGAAAGTCAAGGACGTCATGGGATCACAGCCACCTCTTCTAAGTGGATCTGATTGTGTTAGATTAGGCCTGGTTGAGATAAGAGGAAACACCTGCTCCTTGGTTCGTAACAACCAAAAAGGGGGTGCCTCAGAAGTGTGCCAGCTTAACTCGGGACCTCTGCGAGGAAGAGTGGAGGAAAGTGGAACTCCTGATCAGGAATTCAGGCCCGCCTCACTAAATGGTAGTGCAACAGAAGAGATTAATCTGACTGAGGAAACCACCAGCGCCTCCAGAACATGGTACGTGTGAGGATATTGGTGTAGTTCATCGTGCTGTAATCAGTGAAGAAAAAGTTCGTCCAAGGAGGAGCATGGCGTAGTGAGGTGGGTGTGTCACATGATCCTGTCTCCTGGGGAAAACTGACTAAAGCCATTGTCATGGATGCCTTTAAGGATGCCCATATAGGGTTAGGAACCTTGGGGCCGTCCCTGCACATCAGCATGAACCCTAACGTGAGTCCAATCCAAGCTCATCCACATCGGTGCCCTGTAGCAAAGGAAGCAAAAGCATCTGACGCAATACGTGACCTTGAAAAACAGGGGTATCCTGAACAAGGTTACTGAGCCGACTGCATGGATCTCCAACAGCGTCTATAGAGAGAAACCCGACGGAAACATTCTTGTGTGTATTGATCCTAGCCAAACGATCAATAAAGCCATTGAAGTCCCAAAGTACTCCATTCCTACAGTTGATGAGTTACTGCCTAAGTTGAACAATGCCAAAATTTTTTCCTGTGTTGATGTGTACAAGGGGTTCACGAACATTGAGTTAGATGACAGTTCCTCATTCCTAACAACCATGCATACTCCAATTGGTCGTTACCCTTGGTTTCGTATGCCATTCGGGGTCAGTTTAGGACCGGAGGAATACCAGCGTAGACAACATGAAGCTCTGGAAGGATTGACTAGTGTTGTGTACAAGGCTGATGACTTTTTTCTCGGGAAAGTTATTTTATAAAAGCGACAGAAAACTTTTTTCCTGTGCTTGCATAGCCTGATATAAACGCTCGAGGCGTTGGGAGAATTCTCGACTGTTATGCAAACCCTCGACTTCGTCTCGGGTTTGCACAACTGTCTCGAATTCTCCCAACCCCTCTCGTGTTTATATCAGGCTATGCAAACACGGAAACGTTTTCTATTGCTTAAATAACTGAAACCATTAAATAACAAAAAATAATAGTAATAAATTCCTTATTATGTTGAAGCGTAACTCTATTAAAGTTCATTCAAATACTCGACCACACACTGACAGCTCGCACTATAGAAATGAGAACCGGCCGGCCGTGTGGGTGATTTTGGAAATTTTTTGAATAGTTTCGCTAAAAGCCCACGATTGATCGTCCTGAATATTGACTGAGTGCAATTTCTCTTGAAAAATTGTGAAATACCGCATTCTGTCCGAGGTCTGTATGATAAATAGTACTGTTTCACCTCAGATGTGATGTATAAAAAGTATAAAAGGTTGGTCTACACACCTTAATGTTGGAAAGAATTATTTTGCAAAGTACACCTGTCGAACACAAAAAATTCGGCCAGATTTGTTTTCCAAGAATTTGTTTTCGAGGCCTAATCTGCAGCGATCTTGAATGTGATCGAAGAACGTGAAGTATCACAAGTAAGTGGGAATCGCTCCTGGTTAAAAAACTGGTTCGCAGGGATATGCATCTCTTCTTGTTAAGAGAAGGGAATCAGAACTGCTTTTCATGCAGGAACAGGTTTTCTTCGGGCTAATACAAAACTTCAGCTTTCTTCACTCCTTGACATTGTCAAGGCGCATTTTGTAAAGATAACTTTTTCCGCTTTATCAGCTTTTTTTATATTCTATTCCATTAATGTTTAACCTCCCTCAAAAAGGCAAATAATATAAATGCTGTTGTTAAAAAAAGCGTTTTACCTGTTTTCGTGAATTCGCTACCCAAAGATCACTATGCTCAAAGGACAGGGCAAAATTTCCAGGAGAGAGGCATTATTTTTTTTTCCCACGAGGTTACAAAGAGAAAATGCAATGATTATTATTAATGTAACCATCAGGTATACTCTACCCACGAGTTTACGGACAGCAAATGCAGTGATTATTATTAATGTAACCATCAGGTATGTTCTACCCACGAGGTTACAAAGAGAAAATGCAATGATTATTATTAACGTAACCTTCAGGTATGTTCTACCCACGAGGTTACAGAGAGCAAATGCAGTGATTATTATTAAATGTAATCGTCAGGTATATTCTACCCACGAGGTTACAAAGAGAAAATGCAATGATTATTATTAACGTAACCTTCAGGTATGTTCTACCCACGATGTTACAGAGAGAAAATGCAGTGATTATTATTAAATGTAATCGTCAGGTATATTCTACCCACGTATAATTATAGCACACAAACATTGTCATCTAATTTTTCGCACGTAGCCGGAATAAGCCAAGAAATGAAGCATATATAACGAAAAATCGTCCTCAGATGATGTCCATATTAAGTAAATTATACTAAACGTTGCGAAAGAAATTATTTCCATCGTAAAAGCGAGAGGTCATCGCATGACATCCGGTATATTAAACAGAGGTAATACTCACGGGTTTCACGAGTTGTATGCCCATTTTTTTCGCCGAGAAACAAATTTAAACTTCAATTCTTACCAGGGCGGATAAAGATTGGGCGGTGAAACGAGCGCGTCCGAGCAAAAAGGTGTGATGCAGTGGACTGGGACTCTGCTTAGAAATGTCGCTTGTTTTCGACTTCGGTCAGGGCTTGCGATGTGGTTTGTACATTAGACACTGCCGCTTTCACTGAATTATGGCGGCTTGATTTGTTTTCTTGCACTTCTTCCTCGTTCCTCTGTGCTGGTACGCTGTCTCCGAGAGCTAAATGTTCCTATTTTTTGCGGGAGGTTTAGTTGCGAAGTAGACAAACATCTCTTTCAAAGGGTTTCTTTTATTACTTCCATGACTCCACCACTGAATTATATTTTCGTTCTGCTACTCGCCAATGTCGATGTTATTCCAAAACAGAAACAACTAAGTACTGTCTAAAATACGAAGGAAAATCTCATCCATGTCATCCATGGCAAAACTAAAAGACAGCAGAGCGTGTTTCATAACTAGATGACGTGCATTTTATAAATGCGTGCAGCTCGTGCAAGGTGAAATTATGCTAATTTCAATCACCATCATCCTTCTTTTGATTTTGAAAAAAAAAAAAAACATCTCATACGTCTTTCTGTTTCTTCGAAACTTCAAAGTTAGTTTCCCCTCACCTTTTACTGTTTACCTTGTTTTGTTTTAGACAGAAAAACGGAGAAAAAACCTTACAACTAACCTCAATAAATTTCGTTTACATGCAGTTGCCGAATTTGCAACGCATTACGCGAATCGCCATGGCGCGTTGCACCCGAGAAGCAAAGTTTGAAGAAGTACAACGCTACTATATCAATATATATCAATCTAATTTTTTGTTATGTTAGATAAAATTTATCCCCCTTTAACATATGTAAAAATTGAGGTTAAGAAGTGTTAAGCTTTTGCAAACGAAACGGCGAAAGACGATTAGGTGATATTTAGTGGAACGAGGAGGTATTCAACACTTTCAATTAAACTCAAATTTTGGCATTATACGACCAACAAGTTTGACTTATAGACGTACAGACACAAACATATGAAACTGTTTATTGATATCGTTATAAAACGAATTTATCAATTTAACATTGTAGCCTAAAATTACAGGAAGAAAATAGGATTTCCGGTTTGCAAAAACGAAAATTTCGCCGGCCTTCAAGCGCACCGGAAGCGCGGAAAGAGCACTCGTGCCAGTCCTACTCCGCATCACACATTAAATGAAGAGCGGAGCGCTCGTTTCACCGCCCAACCTTTATCCGCCCTGATTCTTACCTTACAGTAGTCCGTTCTTTTACCTGTTAAAGGCGAACAAAGCGATTCCGGCACTCTTCTTTATGATGAGTAGCAAGCCGCAGGAACTGAAGCCGCTTGACTGAAGTAAAATCCACCGATATGCACGGCATTCTCACTACAAATATACACAAACGTCGCGGGAAAAAAAAGACGACGAGGAAAAAATGCCAGATCTTCGCCTCGGCAATGTATTAATATTCCAGCTACCATGCCGGCGTATCTCCAGAAGGTGGACTCGAAGTGGGACAAACCTTGTGATCTTTTTTAGAAGCCCTTTGCGCGCAAACTAATTTATTCTGGCGCGAAATGAAGATTAACAATATATATACTGAAATCTAATCCACGACAAGAAGATTTTCGCACTGTAGCGCGACATATTAAATGCCTATTTTTACAAGTACGCGGAGAAAGTGGTCCACTAGTTTAACTTTTTTAAGATGAATTTTCTCCACAAAAGGAAAATGAAATGTTTTATCTCTATGTTGTTTACGTGCCTGATTAGAAGGCAGAAGTAAATTCATCATACAGACCCCATCAAAATGAAAGTACACGAATGAAACGGAATAAGTCTGGGAAGGTTTAGTTTCTACTCAGCAGCTTCTTTGCTTTTATAACAAAAATTTAATGTTGCAGTCTGTTTTAAACGCTGGCATATCAACGCGCACAGTCACTGAATGAAAACAACAGTCACGATCACGTTCTTCGAAACCGACCAGACGCGCGCGACCTACCACTGTTATGGTAAGCAATTATCCTGAAGGTGTTAATGTTCCCGTGACAGTCTTCGCACTGAAGGTGTAAATGGTAAACCGAACGGTCGCTTTGATCATCAGAAAGACCTGTCAACTTTGATGATTTAACTGATTAAATTACGGGACAGAAATTTTACTGCTTGCGGCTCCTCGTGATAATTCTTACTTCCTTGTCCAGGAACTTTTTCACTGATTAAGGAAGGCATCCGTGGACATGCCGAAGCCGCGGTTTGCAAGCTCAATTAGCCAATTTGCAAACGGCTTTTTTCTTCATTTTTTACACCTTATACTTTTTCACTTTTCAACTTGATAATGGCGTAACGTAGCGCCGAAACGTTGTTCACTTTTTTAAATGCATTTAACTTTTTTATCAAATCTTTTTCGAAATCTCCTGTTACTTGCACATTTGTGATTTTATTCAGTTGAGTCAACAAAGAATTCGGACAGAGTTATTTGGAGGGGGCTTACTCATTTCTGTTTTACATTTATTTGAGATTATCCATTTTCAATCATCACCCTTGCGTGAGCTTAACTTCGACCACTCATCTCACACTTATTAGACTTCAATCTTGTATTTTATGAGAGTCAATGCTAACCGTTCACCCCTCAGTTATTGGAGTACGTGAATTTAACTTCGTTAGTCAATGCCTCACTGTTATTTCCTCACATCTGTGGTTTATCCTTAATGTTTCAACTCAGAATGTAAATCCATCATGAAATACCGAAAGGTGAGCTGAGGTTTATTTCTCAGGGTACCCTCATTCCATACATGGTCATACTTCAGCTAATGAGAGTATAAAAGGCCGGGTCCTAATAGAGAATTCATTTCATTTCAGAGCAACTTTCAGAGTGTTGAACTGTTCACATCTCCGAGTCCTGATAGAGTTATGGATAAAGATCGAAAGCAATGCCTTAAGTGTAGTGTTTGGATCAAGTATTCCACTCATTTTCATCGCCATGTTAAACGCTGTGGAACCACAGAACAGAGTTACCTTCGCTAGAAGAGATGATATGAAAAGCCATATCAAGAAAAAGCATCCTGAACCAGTGGTAACCAAAGGTTTTTGCTGTCAAGAATGTAAAAAACCATTCCAGTATGAGTTGGCTCTTCACCTTCATGAAGAGCGCTGTGGAAAAGAGAAGGCTAAACCATTCAAGTATACCTTCGCTGGTTGCGGGAAATGTTTTTCCCGTAAATCTACCTTGGAACATCACCAGCAGCATTTCCACCTATCTCAACAGGGGAGTGATGTAAAAAGAACTTTAGATCAAGAAACAGGTGAGGTCAAACGAGTCAGACCAGATCTTCCTAAGAAAATAGACGAGAAAGGCATCCCTAACCCGAGCAGCGTAAAAAGAACTTTAGAACAAGAAATAAGATAGGTCAAACGAACCAGACAAGACCTTCCTAAGAAAATGGACGAAAAAGGCATCCCTGAGCCGGACAGATAAGATTCTATGTTGGATGGGAACAGAGTGTATGCTTACTTCTACCCGAAAACAAAAGCCCAGAAAGTAGACCAAAAAGTCTTTTTTTAAAGAAAGTATACCAAGATTAGAAGCACGTTTGAAGGACGCCCTAAAAGAAAAGAAAGCAATCAAGTGGAGCCTTGTCTATCATTGTGAGATGTCTATGCCAGATAAATACCGGAGCCAACCAATGCTGTATTCGGCCCATTTTCGATTTGAACACCCCATCACCCTTACATATCCAGAGCAGCTTCAAGAACAAATGGATGCATCTATGGAAGTATTAGAGGCACGGATGTCCATATTTGCACAGGCCGGATCTGGTTGGACTCTCCATCAGAACCACGCTCTCATTCCGGAAATGGACACGTATGAGCCATTACAGGGAAGTTCCTACTTTGAACTACCCAAAGACATCCATGATACTAAAGCATAGGTAAACATTAAGAATGATGACCAGCAATGTTTCAAGTGGTCTATCTTGGCAGCCTTACATCCTGCTTCAAACCATGCCGAACGTCTTACCAACTATCAAGACTACAAGGAGGAGTTAAAATTTGACGGAATTGAATTTCCTGTCCCCATTCATCAGATATCCAAGTTTGAGAAACAGAATCGTGGCATTAGTATCACTGTCATTGGTGTCACGAATGATGAGAAATACAAAAAATAAGAGAGTCCACTGTGATGAGTATGAGAGTCCCTGATAAGAAACTGTAAAATCATGTTTCTTTGCTGTACTGGAAGAAAGGTGATAGAGAACATTATGCCTGGGTTAAAAACTTTAACCGACTTCTTTCAAGAGTAAACAAACACAATGAGCAGACATATTTTTGTGATAGATGTTTCCAAGGCTTCACCCACCCAGATTTACTGGAGAAACACCAAGAAATGTACCGTCATTTCCCAGCCCAGGTAACAAAAACAGTGGACCAGGAAATAAAGTTCACCAGTTGGGCCAAAAGAGAGCCAACTCTGTTCCGTCTCTATGGAGATTTTGAGTGCATACTCAAGGAAATAGAGACCACTAATGACAGTGGAACAACTAAGAAAACGCAAAAGCACATCCCCTGTAGTTTTGCTTCGGTTCTGATTTCTGAACATCCAGATGTTGACTCACGCACAAAGCTGTACCGCCACACACCAACCCCAGACATGTCTGTAGAAGAAGTTGGCGAACGAGTGGTGGATGAGCTAATTACAAGCCTTCAAGAGTTAGAAGAGGAGCTGAAACCACTCCTAGCTGAAATTAAACCAATGCACTTGACCGAAGAACAGGAAGCTGAGTTTCAAGCAGCTACACATTGCTATATGTGTGAGCAACCCTTCACAGCCGCATCCTATGAAACGGGACCAGCTGATGGTACTCCAGAAGAGGCAGAAAAGAAATTAAGGGTTCGAAAAGTACGCGATCACAATCATGCTACTGGAGAGTATAGAGGGGCTGCCCACGCTGGTTGTAACATAAACAAGAAACGAATCAAACGTATACCACTTTTCTTTCAGAATCTATAAGGGTATGACGGCCATTTAATAATACGTGGAATCCACCGTCACTCTGGTAAGAAAGCTAACAAGAAGAACAAGGCAGAGAACCGATATAAGAACATTCGGCTTATCCCGAACAACATGGAACGGTATGTGTCATTCCAGTTGGGGAACCTGAGGTTCCTGGATTCGATCCAATTCTTTGGCCCAGGTTCAAGTCTAGATACCTTAGCAAGTACCTTGAATGATTTCCCCATCCTAGAAGAAATGTTTCCCCAAGTCTGGGACGTTACACCCGAAGAAATGGAGTTGCTATGTAAGAAAGGGGTATACCCTTATTCCTACATGGATAACTCCAACAAATTCAATGAAACAAGTCTGCGTCCAGAAGAAGACTATTATAATGAACTGACGAAAGAAGACATCTCCCAAGAAAAGTACGAGTTTGCTCAGACAGTATGGAGTACGATGGGCTGTGAAACGTTGGGGGACTATCACGATATCTATCTTTATCAGGATATATTCCTCTTAGCTGATGTCTTCGAACAGTTCAGAGATGTTTGCCTGAAAAAATATGATGTGGATCCCGCTCACTACCACACAGTACCAGGATTGGTATGGGATGCTTCTCTAAGATTACCGGTGTGAAATTGCGCACTCTAAGAGACGAGGAGATGCATATGTTCCTTGAGCGGGGAATGCGAGGTGGTATTTCTACGATTACTCACTGCTACGCCAGAGCTAACAACAAGTACCTGAAGGACTACGATCCTGAACAGCCTAACAGCTTCAATATCTACTATGATGCAAACAACTTGTCTGGATGGGCTATGTCACAACCGCTCCCTATCGGAGACTTTGAGTGGAAAACAGAGTTTGAAGGCTTTGACGTGAATGAGATTGCTGACTATGCAGAGATTGGCTACATTCTAGAGGTTGATCTGGAATACCCAGAAGAGCTCCATGACCTTTAGAACGATTACCCCGTTGCCCCAGAGAAGATAGAAATCACTCCAGAGATGATACATATCCTTACTGCCAGCAGTTAACCACGCATTTAGAGTACAAACCCAGCAAAGTGTAGAAGTTAGTCCCTAATCTGTGGCCTAAGGGAGGATACATTTTGCATTACAGAAATCTGCAATTATATCTTTCCTTACGGATGAAACTTACAAAGATTCATCGTATCCTCAAGTTCAAACAGCAGACCTGGCTGAAGCCCTAGATCGAGCTGAACACCAGACTGAAGGCTCAAGCGAGTACTAAGTTTGAGAAGGCTTTTTCCAAGCTTATGAATAACTCCGTCTTTGGAAAAACGATGGAAGATGTGAGGAAGAGGGTCAACATTAAACTTGAGTTTGAACCATCCATGTTGAAGAAGAACGTAGCTAAAATAACCTACAAGAGGAGTGTGGTGTTCGTATCTGATGAGGAGAAGAAAGACTACTTCGTGGGGATGGACATGAAGCGTTCCACTATAATCCTTGAGAAGCCTGTTTACACAGGTTTTAGTGTGTAAGACCTCTCTAAATTGTGGATGTACAACTTTCACTACAATCACATGCTTCGCAAGTACGGAGCAGAGAAGATTAAGTTACTGTTCACAGATACTGACAGCTTAATGTACCAAATCCAGACGGAAGATGTTTATAAAGACATGCAAGAAGACCAAGACCTCTTCGACACCTCTGAATACCCTCCAGAGCATTTTTCTTTCAGTGAAGCCAACAAGAAAAAGATTGGAAAGTTTAAAGATGAGAACGCTGGGGAGCCTGCGTTGGAGTTTGTGGGTCTTCGTGCCAAAATGTATTCGATGCTGACTGGCAAGATCAAAGGAAAAGAAAAGAAGACAGCAAAAGGAGTCAAGAGATCAGTTCTAGCAACGCAAATTAAGCATGAGGATTAGAAGACATATCTATTCACCAAGCAAGAATATGAACACAAGATGGTCAGCTTGAGAAGCGAGAAGCATGAGATGTTCACGTTATTTGAACAGAACAAAAAATTGCTGTCCCCCTATGATAATAAGCGGTATGTTCTAGGGGACGGGTATAGCACAAGAGCCCATGGTCATTGGGGAAACCAAGTACCAAGAGAAGAATCAAGGGAAGACATTGAAGAACCTAGCCCTTTTTAAATCAATTTTCTTATTAAGTAAGACTTTAAGACTTTTTTCAATAGTTTATTAAGAACTTTTTAATTAGACTAAGTAACATCTTTTTATTAAGAGCTAATGAGAACGTTTTCTATCACTTAGAAAAAAGGGCGGCCTACGCTAGGTAGAAGCCACATGTCCCGCTTTGTAACTTTAAGGTCTTTCAAAAATAAACTATTATGAATGGTAAAAGCCTGGTCTTCCTTTGCCTCGTCTATGTATGGTTGGTTCTATCTCAGAGTCTTCAGACTTATATTATTCAGAATCTTGAGATTTTCAGAGTCTTCTGAGTCTTCCTCAGAGCTATAGGATTCAAAGGTTTTCCACTCCTGTGATACTCGAGATCGCTTTAAAGGGGGTTTTCTAGGTATAACTGGAGAGCTCCTTATAGAAGCCCTACTAGACAGTTCTTTTGTAGGTTGATTTATTTGCTTTCTTGAGGGCTGTGTTGTAGACGTTTGTTCTCTCGGTGGTTGTACACTGGATTGAATAATGTTAGGATAGGAATTACAGCCTTCTAAAATGTCACACACCACTTGTTGTTCTTTCGCGGTTCCCGATTGATTATCAATCAACATTGCACACTTCCATAGGGCTTTTCAGTTTCCTGCTCATAGACATCCATGAATTTAGGTCAACGTTTTGCAAAAATGCGATCTGCTAGGATATCAACTTGCTTACGATCACTGGGACTTCGAAAAATGACAATATACTGAGTGTTGCGAGCAATGTCTGTATTAAATTTTTCCCTTAGGGCACATATTTTGGGGCAGTAAGATAAAACTGGCATTCCGATGTCGTCCTCGGGTAAATAACCGGGATATAATTGGACTATCAACAGCCTCTCCCATCAAATCATCGAGCACAAATATGTTGTTGTAATTTGTTGAAATTTTACGTAAGTCGTCACTTATGTTTTCCTTAAGTTCACTCAATCCTTGAATAAACTTGATTTCATTTCCAAGCTGTTTCGGTAGAGTTTTATAACTGTCCTACCATTAGATTTGACGGGGTTTTCTTGGATTGGGGTACCTTATACATTTCTTGGTTAGAATTTGCACTTACGTCTAGGATCGATCTTGTTAGCAAACATTTGCTAGCAAATTGCTTTCGCAATTGTCGCAAAATAAATAATTGAGAAAAAATTATGTAAGAAAATCACTTGCAAATATCGCAAAAAGCTGAAAACACCCGTGACAAATATCGCAAAAATCGCAAAAATAACAAATTTAACAAAATTCTAGACTTAGAAAAAGAAGAAACCAAGAAGGGCCCCGAAATATCCGCAAATATCGCAAAAATCGCAAAAGTAACAAGGATTTTTCATACTAGCTGAAAACAACCGCGACAAATATCGCAAAAATCGCAAAAATAACAAATCTAACACGAATCAAGACTTGGAAACAGAAGAAGCCAAGAAGGGCCCCGAAATGTCCGCAAATAGCGCAAAAATCGCAAAAGTAACAAGGATTTTTTTTGCTAGCTAAAAACCCGCGTGACAAATATCGTAAAAATCGCAAAAATAAGAAATCTAACAAGAATCAAGACTTGGAAACAGAAGAAGGCAAGAAGGGCTCTGAAATGTCCGCAAATATCGCAAAAATCGCAAAAGTAACAAGGATTTTTCATGTTAGCTAAAACCACCCATGACAAATATCGCAAATATCGCAAAAATACCAAATGTAACAAAATTCCAGTCTTACAAAGAAAAAAAGCCAAGAAGGGCCCCGAAATGTCCGCAAATATCGCAAAAGTAACAAGGATTTTTCATGCTAGCTGAAAACACCCATGACAAATATCGCAAATATCGCAAAAATAACAAATGTAACAAAATTCCAGACTTGGAAACAAAAGGAATCCAAGAAGGGCCCCGAAATGTCCCCAAATATCGCAAAAATTGCAAAAGTAACAAGGATTTTTCTTGCTATGTGAAACGATTGAGCAACAAATATGGCAAAAATAGCAAGAATAACAAATTTAACGAAATACTTCACTTAGAAAGAGGAAAGGTCAAGAAGGGCTTCGAGATGTCCGCAAATTTCGCAAAAATCGCAAAAGTGACAAGAATTTTTCTTACTATGTGAAAAGACTGAGCAACAAATATGGCAAAAATTGCAAGAATAACAAATTTCACAAAATTCTACACAAGGAAAGAGGAAAGGTCAAGAAGGGCTTCGAGATGTCTGCAAATTTCGCAACGTTCTTGTCTAGTAATTTTGTAATGCTTTCCATTTTCGCGAAAATGAAATCATCAGTTACAAACGTGACACTATTTATAATTACTGACAGTAGCAAAATACTATAATATCAATCTGTGTATGCTTCGTTCTTCCATCAACATACAGCTACAATGCATAGAAAGGAGTGTCGCTCACAGAAGGGGGCAAATTTTCAGCAATAAAAGGGGGTGGTTAACAATCGTTCCAAAATATCAAGAATAGCAGATTGGGGGAAAAGTAAACGGGTCATAAGATCCGCGCATTATACATGAATGTTGTGGTGCAATACCCATAGTTTTTTAAACAGGGATTGCCGAAAGTAACAAGAATTTTACTGCCATGTGAGACGATTTAGTACCAAATATGGCAAAATGCCACAAATTGTGCTAGAGTAACAAGAATAGGCAAGAATTGTTGAAGGGCAAGAAAGGAGCCAAGAACACCAGCGCATCACTGTTTTTCCCTAATAGTAATGGTTATCTTAACTGGGATACGTTCTTGTCCAGTAATTTTGTAATGCTTTTCATTTTCGCGAAAATGAAATTATCAGTTACAAACGTGACACTATTTATAATTACTGACAGTAGCAAAATACTATAATCTCAATCTGTGTATGCTTCGTTCTTCCATCAACATACAGCTACAATACATAAAAAGGAGTGCCGCCCACAGAAGGGGGCAAATTTTAAGCAATAAAAGGGGGTGGTAGCAGAACTTTCATGCCCAAGAACCCACCGCAACCATCGTTCCAAAATATCAAGAATAGCACATTGAGGGAAAGAAAACAGGCATTATACATGAATGTTGCTGTGCAATACCCAAAGTTTTTTAAACAGGGATTGCCAGTGACTTGGTAATCCTTCCCTTTTAAATCAAGGCTTATAGTTAAACCGACAACCATCCCAACGAATGTTATATGTGTACGTACACAACAATTTATTCGATTATCGTGGATCTTTTCTTCTACCAGAAGAAATAAGAAGTCGTGCAACTCAATTTAGCCATTTTAAGATATATCGCAGTTGGAGATGAAATATTTTAGCTTACGCATGTTTCAAACTAATCATGCCTGTAATTAATGTGATCAAACACTTTAGTTATACATTCATACAGGCCTGACATTCATAGTTCCTGTTAGAAATTGCGTAAACACAAAACGTTTCCCACCTTATATTTTAAATTGAGTCGGTAATTAGTAATAAAAAAAATACCATGAAATTCAAATACTTGGTCATTGCTTTATCTCAAATCTCCATGGAAAAATTTTATTGAACCGGGGTAAATAAGGGTACTCGCCACTGCTGTTAAACGAAACCTAACACTAATCCACTGTTCCCCTCCCTCCTCTCCCTTTAATTTTGTTATTTTTGCGATATTTGTCACGGGTGTTTTCAGCTCGCAAGAAAAATCCTTGTTACTTTTGCGATTTTTGCGATATTCGCATTTGCTGTCCTTCTTGAGTCTGTGTTTGAGTCTATGGAGTCTGCTTAATGCCAAGTTTCGGTTGTTTGGTAGCTTCAATCCTTCTTCCTTTATTGGCAGGGGAATTTCGTAGTGACCGTTACTCAAGCGCTGGATGTTTGACTCCAAAGTGTTCAAGAATCCTCGGTCAAGAAACGAGAGCGTCTTTTCTTCCTTAGAGACTTCGCTAAAATCGCGCTCGAACATTCTGTTAACATGTGCTGGTACGAACAATTCCTTAGCTGAAATTTCTGCGACCACGTGACTCACAGTCTTCACGAGGCTGTCTTCAATTTCTCGCGACACTATGCGGTTCCAGAAGCAATGGCTGTTTTCTTGGTTGTCTATGGTTGACTGGTTGATCACTCCAATCACGCCCCATCCTAACGTTGTTCGCACCGCGTACGGGCCGTCATCGGCGCCAGGAATCACCTATCTTGGCTTTATTGCTTTGGTACAGTTTGCCCCAATCAGCAGACCCACATAAACGTCATGTTGGTACGGCAATAGGTGTTCTTCAATACGCTTTAAGTGAGGCCACTCCTTCACGGTTTCAGGTCTTGGAATTTGGCCTTGTTTGGCTGGGATCTCTTTCCGCGAATACGTCTTTGGGAGCAAAACCTCTTGATTTTCATTTACACTACGTACAACGAGGTCGTTAATCTTTTGGCAGGCAACGAAGTCCTCACCTAATACTGTTCACAGCTTCAGCTGAACGTGAGGTCCGGAAATAGCTACTTCTGAAGGATCTCTTCTGATACAAAACAGGCATCAGACTGGTCATCGAGGAAGGCGTAAACTAATTCTTTCTTCTCAGGTTAGCCTCTTTGGTAAAGCCAGACAGGAACAACTAAAGAGTGAGAGTCGCAAAAGCCACCGTCCTCAGGCTCGTTAGTGTTTACGCGATGTGACGTGACTTCCGCGGATGAGTTCTTCGGAGACGTTCCAGGTTTTCCTTCGGGTTTCGGTACGTTTGTGTGTAAGGACGTTGAAAGGAAACCTTTACAAGTCGAGCAGACCTTCTTCCCTCGGCAGTCTCTTCATATGCCCGTACTTGAGACACCCCAAACAAAGACCATTGGACTTGAAAAATTCAGTTTCTTTAACTTGTCGCATTCATTCAGATTGTGGGTGTTCTTACATAAACGACATCGTTCAGGTTGTTTGCTTTCACCTTTGTTCCCGTTGCTCACTTCTTCTGAGCCAGTAGCGAGGCTGTTCGCTCCTAACGGCTTCTTCTTCCGGTTGCCGAATTTTACAAGTCTCTGTTGAGACGTCTCCACCTTCTTTACCTCTTCCTCAGCTCTTGCCATTGTCACCGGATTGCAGGCAATTCTAGCTTCGCGTTTCAGGAGGTCACAGAAAGCCGAGAAAGGGGGGTAGGGAGACTTTGTGGCTGTTGGTTCTTGGAGTTCTTGTCCTCTCATGTTAAGCCAATGACCCACCTCGCGGCCCCACCGATCGCAGATGTTTCGCGGAAGTTTACTGATCATTTTCTGATTTTCTTCGGGATCGTTCAATGCCGTCAGATAATGAATCTCTTTCATGGCTGTCTGACAATTAACCAAAAAGTCTGNAGTGTTTACGCGATGTGACGTGACTTCCGCGGATGAGTTCTTCGGAGACGTTCCAGGTTTTCCTTCGGGTTTCGGTACGTTTGTGTGTAAGGACGTTGAAAGGAAACCTTTACAAGTCGAGCAGACCTTCTTCCCTCGGCAGTCTCTTCATATGCCCGTACTTGAGACACCCCAAACAAAGACCATTGGACTTGAAAAATTCAGTTTCTTTAACTTGTCGCATTCATTCAGATTGTGGGTGTTCTTACATAAACGACATCGTTCAGGTTGTTTGCTTTCACCTTTGTTCCCGTTGCTCACTTCTTCTGAGCCAGTAGCGAGGCTGTTCGCTCCTAACGGCTTCTTCTTCCGGTTGCCGAATTTTACAAGTCTCTGTTGAGACGTCTCCACCTTCTTTACCTCTTCCTCAGCTCTTGCCATTGTCACCGGATTGCAGGCAATTCTAGCTTCGCGTTTCAGGAGGTCACAGAAAGCCGAGAAAGGGGGGTAGGGAGACTTTGTGGCTGTTGGTTCTTGGAGTTCTTGTCCTCTCATGTTAAGCCAATGACCCACCTCGCGGCCCCACCGATCGCAGATGTTTCGCGGAAGTTTACTGATCATTTTCTGATTTTCTTCGGGATCGTTCAATGCCGTCAGATAATGAATCTCTTTCATGGCTGTCTGACAATTAACCAAAAAGTCTGAGAATTTTCAAAGACTTATACCGTCATTAGGAAGAATCCTAGGCCAATCATTTATTTTCTTCCTGTAGGCATTTGCAACGAGGAACGGATTTCCGAATCTGTCGGACAATATTTTTCTATCTTCGTGGTAGGCGTTCGTGCTTTCCAAGGTAAGAAGGCCGCTTGTTGCTTCTTTGGCTTCGCCGGCTGTGTATCTTCCAAGGTAATGGACTGTCGGTTCTTTTTCCACAGTGGAGTCAAAGGATTTCCCCCATGAAGGATAATGTAAAAGATCTCCTTTGAAAGTTTCTGGTTCGGGTAGCGGCAACGACTCCCGCGCGTAACGCTGAGTCATCAGGTTAGCTAACCGTTCGAGGACGTCTCCAGTTGTTCGATTCGGAAAATTTACGCTTTGGTCGAAGTTAAATCCCATGCTATTTGGAGTCGATTGTTTGCATTGCGCGATAGGCAGACTTTTACGCTCCGCTTTCTCAGGCGTTGACAAAGCGACGTATTCTTGCGCGAATGGATTCAACGATGATGGGTAACTTATCACAGGACACCCAGGGTTATTAGAATCTTCGGTTCTCGGTTCCAGTGGGTCGTTTTCATGTGACTTTACGATCGGGAAAGATGTACTTGGCAGAAGGGGATTTTTTGTTTCCGTTAGGCCTGTCTGCACGGTTGAAGGGCTGTCTATAGCTACTGAAGAGGCTTGCGTTACGAGATAATTTTGTAGGAGATCGTCTTTAGTGATAAATCCGGGTAATATGGCTCCGTCATTTCCGTCATTTAAGCCTAGCTCGCTCTCTTCTACCTTAGTGATGGCATTCATTTCAGCTTGCGCCATAGCTAATTCCTTCGTAAGCTTAAACTTCTTTAATTCTGCAACCTTTGCTACTTCGCCTTCTGCAGAATTCAATTCCGTCTTTATCTCGGCGAGTTTGACAGCGGTTTCCGTTTTCTTATCAATTATAGCTCATGAATGCGATATTTTGCTGCTCCAACGTGACTTCGTACTGTGAAGTGAGACCTTACTTTTACGGCCTGAAGAAGCTGTCACTGAAGAGAGTAAGCTTTGGTTCTCGTTCTTAAGCTCTGTTATTTTCGAGTTAACTCGTTTTAGTGCATCTGAGTGCTCTCGTTCCCAAATTTATCTTGCGCAACACGCTTTGCTTCTGAATCTTCCAGGGTGTCTAGAAATCGTTCCTGCGCAGAGACTAAGATATCCATTTTAGATTCCAGAAAATTTCTCTCGCTTTGCAACTTGTTTGGATCGGTTGAGTCAGCGAAGCAGTTTTCGATATTATTTATCTGTCTACGCCAGCCACGCTGGGAGGAAGACCTTTGATCTTCATTCAATTGTCTCTGAAATTCCCTGCCTTTTACTGTCTGATTGCGAGTTCTTTTCTTACAGGATCCGCTAGTGCTCTGGAAATCATAGCCAGTGGCCATCTTACTTAGATCGGTGCAATCAATACGTTATCGTCTCATGCGTTTACTGACAAAGAGTTTTTACTGTAGCGGGGGCGGAGGTCAGTCGATCGGTAAACAAACACAAATTCACTCTCTGACCACTCGAGGATGAGGGCCTTTACAACGATTTCAACCAAAAGCCAGTCTACTCGGTGATAATTCTTTAATAATGTGGCTTGGAATCACGTAAAAACTGAAATAACAATACAGCGAAACATCCATAACTAGCAAAAATATATCTGGACGCGAAATATGGGGGCGTAACCCAAAATAAAATGTACAATTAGCGACTCAAAAAGTTTAAGGATAATCAGCAACATAATTTGGAATGCAATCAAACTACATGACGTGTATAAATAAGGGATAGCGAAAACATACCTCTTTTTTCCTATCTGAACTTTTTTTAAAAACTCTAAAATAAACGTGTCTTTCTCTCTTCCAAATAACTTGTCTTTTCGAGTGTACGATTGTGTAAGATAATATCTGCGTTACATAACTACGACGTACTACGACGCAACAAAAAGTAACGTGATTATAGCAAATCACTTACATGAATTTTAAAACGATTTTTTTGTGACACATGGTTTCGGGCCTGCAAACCCGGTCCGAGAGCCGGGAAACCAATAACCCCCCCGTTCGTCGAAAATAATTATCGGATCGAATTAAAAATTACATTTATGTTAATAGCTTACCTAGCGCTACTTTGTGAATTTTTTTTTAGAATTTTCGATTTTTCACTTTTGTAGACCTTAGGTCGATATTTCCTGACATCCGCTCTTAAGAGCGTGAACACGCTTGTGGCCATTATAAACAGCTCTCTGATTGACTCCTGGTTTTGATATGGGACGACCCGTTCCATCAACAAAGCCGAAACAGTTGTCCAAGGCAGCACCTTTGTCATGAATTGCTTCAGAGTAAGTTTGCAGTAGGTTAGGAGACATAATGAAATGATTCCATTCGGTAATCCTATGGCCATGAACATTGTACATCCATTCAGTGACTTCATTGTTAATCATGCTGAGCTCGGGTACTGATCGACCAAAAGTAGAAATCATATCAGACAACCTACATGGATAGCTAAAGCGCTTTAGTATAACACAAAGTCCTTCTGTTGAATCTCAAACGGTACCATTTGGACATGTGAAGGTATCAGGCATCTGTAAAACATCCACCAGCAATGAGACACTGATGAGATGTCACTCCTTTCAAATCTGAAGTCTGCCTTACACTCTGCGGGGTCTTTGTTTACGAGGGAAAATTTTTCGTAATCCCAGTGGCGAAACGGAAGGTTTTGTGGAATGAATTCTTCATACAGCACGGCAAATTCGTCGTCATCTATTAGCTTTCCTTCCAGACTAAGGAGCAAAGCTTCCTGTAATGTCTTAAATGAGTTTTGAGTCATTCTTGAAGGGAAAGGTGAAAAGCATTTTACTGTTTTCCGGACGATGACTTTTAGTCTAAATGATCGCGTTGTTGATCTTAACTACATATTTCCCGCGCTTAGAACGCGGTGCCGGCCCCAGCCCCACCCTCGGTCCTCACGTGTTCCAGACCACCGCATTGTCGGTTCTTAAAGTCCCTAGTGGTTAATATTAATAGTCTATCCTTTAAGGATGAGGGAGGAGGGAAGGGAGGGTTTAAGAGAGATGGGGTTAATAACTTTCTTCTCCTGAAAAAAAAAAGGCGGGAGCTTATCAGAGAGGGGGGCTTATTTGAGAAAGGGAGCTTTGTAGATTATTTAAGGTATTTCAAAAAGTTTGAACCATCAGAGCAGGGACAATATTTTTAAATTTTTGTCTAAAGCTAAGAATGCCTAGCCTGCAAAGCTACTGCTTATATTGTTATTATGATGAAATTAATTTCACCTGTATAGCTCTATCATACTCCAGTCAAGCTCCGTTCCCAGGTTTTTACTTCTCCAATTTCTGAGGGAAAATTAAGCCCTGGGAATGAGGTTGTAAAAGGCTTTCAAAGACACAACTGAAATAAAATACCTTTTGAGACCCACAAATGCAGGCAAGAGTAATAATTAGTTAATAATTGTGTAACAAGTTCTGTCACATATATCACAACACAAGTCAAATGATAATCACACAATTTACTGCTATCCACAAGAAATTGTAGTGTACAACATTGTTTCTTTGTTTAATTGATTGTAAACGCCTCCAAAAATAAGTAAAGGGCGCAAGAAAGAACGGGCGTGCGAGAGGGAGACACGCGAGGGGAGGGGGAGCGCCCGCCCGGAAGGCTCCCTCTCCCCTCGCGTGTCTCTCTCTCGCGCGCCTGTTCTTTCTTGCTCAAAACCTACCGGTAGTGGGAAGGGTAATTTCAGCAGGCTCTCCGTAAACCCATTTCTGCATATTAAAAAAAATAATAGGTCACTTTGGAAGATATTATCAATGTACAAGAAAAAACAACAACAACAACCAAAAAGAACGTATTTTAAGTCTTTCTCAATCAGAAGACATCGAGGTTTCCTAGACTACCTGTGCGCGGCGAAGATTCTTTAAATAATGTTGCAAGACCTTCTTTGCCGGAAGTGGCCCAAACGATCGCGCCACAAATTATTATTATTTTGTTTCTTACCCCATTAACTTCAGTTGCTGCTCTCACATACAACTTGTACTTTGTCATCGGCTCCAATGGCGCATTCTTGTAACCACCATAGGTCTCTCCATCACCAAGGACAAACTTTCTAGGAACCTGTTCTTTATCTCGCTCAAATCTGGCAGCAATATAATATTGATCGCCATTGGCCATTGCCTCTCTGTAGCCACGAATGGTTTCTGGTAAAGAGGATGTTGACCGTTTGCTGACTGTTTCGACCTTTTCCACTACAACTTCATGAACACTAGTTTAATACAACAAAATCATACACATTTAAGCCTTTAACGAGGGAGTACACTTACGTCTCATTTACACCAACAAGACATGTTTATTTAACCGACAGGGTGTGAGAAAATGAAAAGCAGCTAGAGGAACTAGAACTAAAACGTTGTTCCTGCAAATGGAAAATAGCTAACTTCAACTTTATAAAAAGGATTATGAAACAGACAAATTCAACTATCGCCCCATTTCATTGCTAAGCGTTTCGGGTAAAACTATGGAGTCAGCAGTTGCTTCATCTATCATGTCTCACATTTCTGACAACAACCTTAGTAACCCACATCAGTGGGCATACAAGAAAGATCATTGTACTGAACATATGACCGAAGATTGGAAGAGAGCACTTGACAACTACATAGTAGTCGGGATCGTATTCGTGGACTAGTTTTTGATTCTATTTCTCATTATGTGCTGCTTCAAAAGTTGCAAGCTGATCGTCATCAAGTCACCATTGTTAATGGCTGTTGTTCTTGCTCGAGTAAAGTTACGCTTGGTGTCCCTCAAGGATCTGTGCACGGTCCCTTCTTATTTTCTCTCTTCTATAATGATTTGCCAGACATTGTCAGTGCCTGTGATGGTGAACTGCATATGTATCCTGACGATACCACCATGTACGTGTATATAATTGTAATTGTCCTAATCCTGACGCGGTAGACGCCTAACTTAATTTTATTTTGAATACAGTCACGAACTGGTTTCGCAACATTTTTTTTAACACAACACCCAGGCAAGACAGAATTTATGCCCTTAAAACGACGATGTGACTTGAATAGTCTAAACACGTTTCTGAATTGTCGAAATTGTTCACACAGAAACTTTAACCCGTTGAAGTCATTTCATTTTCTACCAGTTGAAGCCCGCTTGGACTTCTACCATAAAGTAATATTACAATTCATTACGTATGGTCTTATTGTGTGGGGTGCAACAACAGTTCGTGTAACGAACTTGAACACATCCACGTAAGAGCTGCTAAAATAATTTACCGTCTAGACTGTAGCCTGATTCTCAGAAGTCCGTGGTAGTTCGCGGGAAGCGAAGGGACCGCGAACGACCTCGGACGTCTGAGAATCAGGCTATCTAGATTGTTGCATATTAACTGAAGACGTCTTGAACATTTTCAAATGGTAGCCTGTGAACCGAAGCTCCCTGTTTGGAGATACGGTGAACAAATCTTACCCTTCCCTCTCCTCGCGATTTTTTCACCCTTTCCCCAAACAGAGAGCCTGTTCACTGGGTATCAAATGGAAGCTTTTGAAGAATATTTCTCACACGTTACTATGGACAAGCGCATGCCCTCCCCACTAAGACACTTATTAGTTAAACATGAAACCAAATAAAGGTTAAAAAATCAATTATGTTTCAACATGCCGACCCCAAGAAAGAGATAGCACGGAAGTAAGTTAAACATATCAGTGCTTCTGTCGAACAATGATGATAAGAGAAAAATCACCTGTTAAGAAAATTTTAATTTAACGCTGAGTGAAGAAATTGTCTTCTAGATTTTGTCCAATGCAATTTTTTAGTACTAGCTATTGGTGGTTTTTAATCCAATTTTAGCTTTTTTTGTCTTTTTTGTTATTTTTTTATTGTCTTAAACGTATCGGTTATATTTATTTAAATTCTTAATTATGTGAATAGTTCTTATTTGTTTTTAATTTTGCACACCACCACATCAGCGTCACTGTAATTTGATAGTGTTTATAACAAATAAATGCTTTACTTATTTACTAGAAAACTGAAAAATTAGCGTCTACGTAGGATCCAAGATAGATTTTACTTCGCGACAAACTTAGACTTTCAAAAAAGTCCTCCCTTGAGACTTTTTCGCTCGCTCGGTCGCTTCACGGCTTAAAGAGCTCGCTTCTCTCACTTAGAAACTCCTAAAAATTACGCTCCGCTCACTTTGCTTCGACCTGTGTCAAGTCTTGGACAAACTTAAATAGCAAGGTGACCCAACTTAAGGAACTAAACAACCAACCACATATAAAAATGTTTAAGCTTTGTGTGAATAAGATATCAGTTCCATATCTGTTTACGTAGAAGACAGAATTATGGAAATGAGACAAATCAGTGCTAGACAAAACTTACGAAAACTGTATTCATTTGATAAAAAGACCAATATCCTTTGATTTAGACAATAGAGTTTCAGGCAGACCTCGGATCGAAAAAAAAAAAAACAGAAAAAAAAGTACACTGCTAGTCTCAGGTCGGAGACATTTCTCTTGACTTTTGCGACGAGAAACGTCTCTGAAAAGAACGTGGTCACTTCCGAGAATTGGTCTGAGGGAGATCTCTTACATGTACGAGTAGAGTTATCTTTTATTGACACTATCACCTTAACTTGCTACAAGAGCGGTTAAAAACTTTGAAACAATCTATTAGACTTACACAACTCTTCCATTGCTATCTGAAGATTTCGTCAGGAGGATTGTCATTTCGGTGGGTTTGATGCTACCCTCGACAAACTGTGGGAGTGGTGGTGGGGGAGGAGCTGCAAGAGAAAAATGATGAACGCCGCAAACACAAAGGTCATTTAATAGACTAGAAATAAAAATGACCAAGAAGGTGGGGAAGGCTTTATTTCACATTTCTATACATATAGCTTTAGCCTATTAGATAATAGTCTGAGAAAACAGCCCACATTCAGCGATGACACGAACGATTTCTCCGCGACATGACGTCTAAGCATAGTTATTAGAGGAGACTGGTTATGAAAAGCGGCAAACATCAATGATAAAAACAACAGTGCTGCAGTTTATGTTGGAAGCACCCTGAAAGTGCACAATCCTTTGTTTTCCGTTGGTTTTTATTGGTCAATACAATCAAAATGATAGGAATTCTTTTGAACGTTGTGCACTTTCAGGTCCACAAAAACATATAACAAAGGAGTCTGACGGGTTTCATAACCATTCCACTCAATTAACTATGGTCTAAGTAAGGAGGGAAGAATTTTTGTCACTACCCAAATGCGGGTAGTGTTCCTGATTAGTTGAAGATTTACTTCAGCCAATCATAAGTACTATCTACAGTTGGAAATCTTTGGATGGGGCCATTTTCATACCATATTTAATAATGATAATGATGATGGCACAAGAGCTTTTATCATAAAACGGCATGAGCTTACACACTGTACATCATGCGGAAATGGATGTCTACGAAGAAGGGAAACATTTGTAAACATAATAAGATTTAACTTAGACTTTTTACTGCTCCCTAATTTTTTTTAACAGCTTTTCTGGACACAGGCCTGCCTAGAGGAAATGTACACGAACGGGACTCAGGTCGCATGCGAGGTTCTACCCCTAACCAATCCCACAACCTGTAAAGAATGGCTACACCACCGGGGTCTACTTCCCCTATTCTTTTCGAACAGTGGTGTGGGTTCTTTTACGTCCAACAAAAACAGACAGTTTTTCGTCCTCATCCGAGTAAACTGGAAAGTCTCAGTAACCATTTGCGGATGTCATTAGAAAGGCAGCACTTTCTTCTCAGTTATTTTAAGACCATGAGTGTTGGTCAGGCCGGGGTTGGAACCCGCGACCTTCCGCTCAGCAGACCGGCGCACTCTCTGAGCTAACCAGGCGGCGGTTGCTAATTATTGTGCCTTAACGTGGTGGGGAGGTCTGTATGCACTGACGACCCTGGAAACTATACCACTTGGGTCCTTGTCCCTGGTGGGTTCAACCATGCTGGGCAGGTTTTGGGTGAAAGGCCAGATGAATTGCAACGCCTGACTATCCAGATTAAGGACTAGGCCATTGGTTAATGTCCCATCCCCGTAAGAAGATATCATTGCTAAAACCAGACACATTTTTCAAGATAGCAGAGGCGTTAAGTGTGCTGATATAATGCGTAACGGGTGCTCGAAGAAGCGAGGTAAGGAGGTAACTGCTCTGTTTATCGTTTTTTAAAAGAATATTGTTGCAAATACCCTCTTTTCTAAAAGACTTTCACGGGACGACGAGTTACGCTTAACTAGTTTGATCTAACGAGCGGATATTTTTAACTATTATCGTCCCCTATTCCAGAATAAGATCAATGCAACGCAGACTACGTACATGTATCACGCCTTGAAGGAGTGGGCATTGGAGGAAAGGAGACGTCTGCCACTTTGAGGTATCGGGCTTCAAAGTATTGCAGTACTGTATAACGACCAATCAGGGTTTAAACTCAGTGCAGAGTTTCGTAGT
The DNA here is from genome assembly GCA_942486025.1 of Porites evermanni. Classification (NCBI taxonomy): domain Eukaryota; kingdom Metazoa; phylum Cnidaria; class Anthozoa; order Scleractinia; family Poritidae; genus Porites; species Porites evermanni. The sequence goes on along the minus strand of CALNXI010000860.1, from coordinate 85,354 downwards.
GCTATTTTAAAACCTGTCAGCACGCGATGATGATGTTAACTATTACCTTTTGCCGGTGTGCTCACTGTAACAGCCTTACTTCTGGCACCTTCTCCTTTCTTAGTAAACGCCGTAACATATATCGAGTACTCTGTACCAGGTTTCAATTTGTCTATCCTGATAGACCTATACCGAGATGTTTTAGATTCCACCAGCGGAAAATCATCTTTGAAAGAATTGTTATACGCTCTTCTCCCCTGGAAATACACCTGAACAGAAAAGGGCAAACAAAGCACAGCATAAGATCACTTTCTACCATTTTCACTCTATATAAAACCCTTTTCACATGACGTCACGGTTGCTATGTTGGTGTCCCAAAACCAGAACAAAAGCCCGGGCCACGTTGTGTCCCAGACCAGTCCTATGGGAGTTGTACTCTTTTCTTGTGTTATAAACGCTTCATTTTGTCGCAAACTTACCACAGCTGCTGGCCATGTGAGCGAAAACGCTCGATAGGCGTATTGAATGTTTTAGAAATGTTGTACTCGAAATTGTTCATAAATGATGACCGGAGAACGTTTTCCAAGTTCGTAGAAAAAAAAAAAAATTTATCAAAACTATGATGCCTTATTAAGAAAAAGAAATGAAAAATAGGAGACTTCTCTACCTGAAGTAAATATTCAGGGATGAGGATTGGAATTCGAAGAACTATACCCTCTCGTCCAACCGTTACGGAACGATGTTCCGATGCGTGTGAACCACTTGTTCCAGTTCTCATATGTGTCGCTGCTTTTAATACTTTACTGCGCATGCTTTTTGCGTCGGCACGAAAAGCTATCAGGTAGAATGTGAACATAGTATAGAACGTTTCCATTTACAGCCTGATGAAAGCTAGAATGTCGGACGGAGTCCGAAGGAGAAGCGGAAAATAAACCATTCCCTCGTGTCGCCGACAAGGTGATTACGTCTGTTTCTCTGCTTCTCCTTGCGACTCCGGCAATCTGGTTTCAAATAGATCGTAACTGACAGAGGCGTTAGTGGAATCGGAACTCTGTTTTAACTCGCTCTTCGCTTCTGAGTACGTCTCTTTTATACTCCGTTGCTAATGAAAACAAGCCTTGCCATTCTTAAAAAACTACAGCTTCCTGCAGGTTACTGAACATATCTGCCTGTGAGGGGCATAAAGGAAATAATGGATGGAATTAGCTTACAGGAATAGATGAGAGGACATGAACATATATATCGTCCACTCACATTGTATTTTAAGATTATTCCATTGGGATTAGCTGGTTCTTCCCAAGACACGTTGATATTGTCTTCCTCTAGCTTGGCCGTGACATCCGCCGGCTTACCTGGCTCTACAGGTTAAAGATAATTCCAGTTAAAATATGGTATAATATTGGCTTTTTCGATACATGATTTTATACCATGTTGTTTTACAGTGTTATTTCAAATCGAGAGTGAAAATACCTTCGATTTTACAGCGATTCGTATGAAAAGTAAGCTATTTCGAACGAAGCAGCCCTCGATATTTAATTCAATTTATTGCCAACTTCCGGGGAAGGAGTTAACACCAAAATCCTCCCTGGGAGAACAAGTGTCTATATACAAAATTAAATACAAGTACACTGTAACTACAAGGAATAGTACATTGGTCTTTCTCCCTGGCCGTAGAAAATCGCACGAATATCTTAGAAGATAGCTTTAAAAGGGCAGGTACAAGGGTAAGGACAAAATTAATTCAAATTTACCTCCTTCCAATGTCTTTGCTGTGAAGTAAGCCATCTCTCCTAGCTCAATGGTTTTGGCTTGTATCGTGAAGGTAAAGTTTGTATATGGTTTAAGGTTGGACAACCTCTGTTCATTATTGCCTTCCTTAGGTACGGTTTTGTTATAAGCCTCTTGCCCAGATTTAGTGTCATAAACTCTGATATAGTAAGATCTTATGATTCCATTGTCATTAACAGGTTCTTCCCATGTAATCAGAATTTCTTTGTCTGATAAGACTTTGCCACTAAATTTTGTTGGGGCACTAGGACCTGTAGAAATGCAGAACGAAAATGAATAAATTGCAGGGGTGAAAACAACAAGTTGTCGTAGCACTGTTTTCAAACACCTGGCCTTCTGATCTTGGTGCCCCTATTCGGAGGGCTCATTGATATTTTTTAAGTCTCTCGCAATCTTATATCATAGTGGCTGGGTGTGTTGAAAATCCCAACATTCCCACCAAAAGTAACATTTTAGTTCACATCCCCCATTTGAATCCGGAAACAGAAAAATGAAGAAGAGCCCGATAGCTTCATTTTCAATGGTCAATCAACGATTGTCTGAATTAGAGAAACCCCTAACGTGTTACCACAGCAACAGTGATCTCACCAAAGGTCGTATGTAGATGTCAGCAGTGTTCCCCCTAAATTTTAGCTCAGCAGGTAAGGGACCATTCATGCCCGGTAAGGTAAAAGTATGCCCCAGAGGTGCACTTTCCTGATGGGGGGAGGGGGTAGTGGAGTGCGGAACATGGCCCCGCCCTAGGAGGAGCTAAGTTCTTGGAAACGTAATTCATTGTAAGACCTATTTTACGCAACTTGGCCATTGTTATCTTTAGACAACAATTTAAAACGTTTGATCCCAATAATTGTACTCTGTCTTCAATGTTCTTTTTCCAAATTGCATGGCCCATAAAAAGAAAAGCTGTATATACTTTAGTACTTTTCCATAATCTATTCATCAATTTCCTTGATCGGATCGGATCGGATCGGATCGGATCACAACTTACGTATTTTTTAAAACTACTTATTCAACTTTAGTAAACTTTGAAGCGGGTTGCAGGCGGTAAGAAGTGTTAATTCAGGCTGTAAATTTTACCGGTTATCGCCTGATAAGGAGAACGCTGCTGTCATACTGCAGAACGGGTAGGATTCAAAACTGCCACAGGAGACTGACTGGTGCTCTATCTCCTTAGCTGCCGGATTTGCTCAATCAAGTGCCATAGAAACGCTATGCTACCTAGATTTTTAGGGAAGGCTTTTTGAAACGCGTTTTACAGCTGCGTCTGAACGTGTGCGTGAAAAATTCAGATTACGGCTACTCCAAGGTTCTTAAATAATACGAAAAACCATGAAACTTGAACATTTACAAAGAATCGATAAATAAATAAGGCTGCGTGCAAACGGACGCAACAACTCCCAACACTGTTGCGCCAACAATGTTGGGAGTTATTGCGTGTGTGTTGGCAGTGGTGTGCAAACGGATGCAACAACTCCCAACAATGTTGGGACCTGCAGCGCATCGTGGGAAGGATACAACCCATAAGTCTTTGTAAACTATACGTAATGAGCGTGCTGGAGGAGTTGTGCAAACGGATCCAACATTGTTGCGCTACGCTTCGGCGATCACGGAACACAAGAAATGTTGGGAGTTGTTGGCTGAAAAGTTTGACCGGTTTCGAACCTTGCGCAACAACTCGCAACAACATCCGGCAACATGCAACAGGGTGTGCAAACGGACGCAACATGTAACATCCAACAATGTTGGGAGTTGTTGGCCAACAATGTTGCGTCCGTTTGCACGGGGCTTAACAATACTTACGGTCCTCAAACGTTGTAGCATTTAATACTTCTGAAGCCTTCCCTCTCTCGCTTGTTTTTCCCCTGACTTTGAGGTAATAGGTTGTAAATTTTTCTAATCCAGTTAAGGTGAATTGAAATGTGCGGTTTGTAACGACTTTCTTAGAGCGTTGCTGATCAGGGTCTTTCCCGTATTCAATCAAATAGTTTTGTATGATTCCATTTGGTTCTGCTGGTGCGCTCCAGTTTATATGAATTGTTGTAGACGAAGAAGCTTCCAC
>CALNXI010000860.1:66528-79028 GCA_942486025.1 Porites evermanni | reverse complement strand
GAGGCTGCAATGACGGACTCAATACAGAGTTGGGGCAGTTGTAGAGTCAACTATAACTAGTAAAATAATAAGACGCATACAAACGTTGTACATGTATCTAAGCTTCTAAGATAACTACAGTTGTTTGATCAAGTCAATTTAAAACAATAACATGCATCAGCAACCTTAAATGTGCCGTTTCCTAACCTCCTTCATTGGGCGTTTTTGTCAGTACCACGGTGGAATTGCCAATACCGATTGCAGTAAACCCAGCAACTCTAACAGAGTAACTTGCTAACTCAAGGTAAATAATTGTGTAACTGAGCTGATCTGGTCCAACAGTCCCATTTTGTTCATTGCCAGATCCCTCCTTCTTGTAGAAGACTTGGTAACCCAGCAGCTTTCCTTGTTGTTGCTTGACAGGTATGGCATCCCATGATGCAGTTAGTGAAAGAGGAGAACTGGAGCTTAAAGTGAAGTTTGCTGGTGCGGCAGAGGGTACTGAAATAGAACAAACTTACAGCCACTGCATGCATTCATACCGTACATACATACATGCACACATACATGCTTTATCTGATAAAGCACGTTGAGAGATGGCAGCATAAGCTGATGTGGACCTGCTAAACTATGTTAAATAAATACATAATAATCTAAAATTACCAAATATACTCACTACAGCTGTATGCAAAAGACATGTCAAAATATTACAATACATACTATCTAAACTAGAAGAAAAAAGATACAACTCTTCCTGCTTTTTTTAATGCAAATAATGCTATTCTTAAACTACAAATGTAACTTTTTTTTTAAAGCATAATTGTTATAAAACAAAGGAGGTTTTTATTGACACAAGATCAACCTTAACCTCACTCAACAGCTGGGGCAATAAGCCCACAACTGTAAATTAATGGTCTATTCTGAGATGTGATGTGACTGACAAGTGGAAATAGAACCTCAACTGCCTCAAGAATCATGCATCTTGATCAAAAGAAAATAACAATCAAAGTATAACCATGTGCACAGAATTTAGTATTAAACTCACCTGATTCACTTGATTGTACTCTAAAAGGTTTAGACCAAGGGCCAATCCCCTCGTCGTTGTAGGCTTGCACATGAATGTTATACCATGTGTATGGTGTAACAGTAAGTGATGCTGAATTGAAACTTAAAAGTGGAACAACTTTTTGCATTGAGGCAGATGTTCCATTTACTTCCTGCCATTTCACAGTGTAACCTTTTATGCCGTCACCAATGTCAATGGGTTGATCCCATGTGATGTTGATCATGGATGACGAAATAGAAATCTGTTTCAGGGACAGTGGTTGACCAGGAAGTCCCATAGTTGGATCTACAGTGTATCAGGGTAAAACACAGTCAGATTACTTGTTTACTTATAGCAACCAGATAATAGATGTTGTGCAGATGTAACTGCAACATAATATTGATTGGGATAATAATAAGCATGATTCTAAATGTATTAGGCTAATTATTTTCATGTAGAATAATTTAAAGTATGAATTTATTTTCAAAGAATTAAAATATGCATATATTTTTGGATTTCTGTTCACGTGATTGTATGATCTACATGTAAAATTTTCAGATCATACATGTACAGGTTTGTACATGTACTCAGCCTCATTGCTTAAATCGTGATTTAAAATATCAAAATTCCATTTCTTAGTTTCCATTCAGCTATTGTGTGATCTAAAGAATCATGCAGATCTTGGAGGATGTTATTTCTCGTGAAGCGAGTGAGTTTATAATCTCGTCGTACGTAAAGCGCGCGAGTATCACGTGGGGCGCACGTGGTCTTAGCAGCTTGCAAAGTCTGTTGGGCCATCAATGTATATTTGTTTGTTTAAATATACAATAATTGTATTGGTCATTTCCAGTTCGTATCTGCATCCAGTGTGACGTCACAGTACTTCTGTAATTATTACAATTTATTATTATACATTGTAGGAGATGGCACAAGTTACATTAGCTGTTATTTTAGCAAATCCCACCACATATTTGCCTGCAGTCATCCACTGTCACACCTGCATTTCCTTCTGACAACAACTACACATGAAGGACGATCAAATAGGGTGAACACGACACCTTCACAACTTTGCCTACGCTGCCTTAATACAACAGCAACCCCATTTAAATCCCACATCCTATTTAAAGCTAGGGCACTCGGTTCAACTTTACTCCAACCAAAAGGAGATTGAGTTATCTCTGAAACCCACTCTCCCCAGCTACACTCACGGGCCTCTACCCCCGAGCTTCGTGAGATTCTGCGATACATGTATTTCTAGTACACTGTACATGAAACACTCTCCTCCACACTGAATCTCCATAATCTTCAGATCATAATTAGACTTAACCAATTATGCCTTTAAATAATGGGGCAGTGTAAAATGCAAACTGCAGTGGTCTGACTGCAGACTGACTGCAGGCTATTGTTTTTAGGGTTAAAAAACAACGAGATTATTGTTGTCACATACTCATTTGCATGGTGAAAACAATAGTCCGTAGTCTGCCTTTTACACTGAGCCATTAAATAATACCTGATTTACAGCCATAAAACTCCATTCTAAGTGCACAGTTTCCAGAACAGTTTGTTGGATGTAATCTTATGTACTGGGCTTTCACCAAGGGATTGACCAACACTCTCTCAGTACCATTATCATTTGTATTACCCTGAAAAACCTAAAAAAAAATTAACAATGTATATTCCACTATAGGCTACAGTGTATAATATTTTGGTCTTCTGAACCCAGAACACCTAAGACTACAGACAGAGACCAAAGCAAATAATCTACATGTACAGCTTAAAAAATACATAGCATAGAAAGTAAGATTCACACTGTATGGCGGAGTATAAGCTCTCCAGCGTCACACATTGAGGATCACTAAATTAAATCTACCAGTACTGAAACTAAAGTAACATTTGACTTCCTGTCTTTATACTAAACTTTAAAATTATAACATTGCGCGTGTGCTTGCGCTGTATTAATATAAGTCCTATTGAGCTGCTATAAACGAAATCTTATTTACGCTCAGCCCGGCTGCATATTTTTTAAGATTTTTTTCGTGATGACGTATTCAGCTGTATTTTTCGTATCTTTTCCTAAGTACTAAATACCCAAAAATCAACGGCAATGACGAAAAACTTTTCTAGTATTTTTGGAATTGATCTTCTCAGGCCACTCAAACCAACAGCAAAAGCGGTGAAGGTGTTTCGGAAATTAATAATAGAGCCTGAATCGTTGAAAAGTCTGCCTTAATAGGCCATTTGCACTAAGAGATCATGTGACATCGTTTTTATGAAATTGAAATGATTTTTTTCTTCAAAAAACGACTATTGGGTCATATATTTAACAAAATAATAGTGATTTGGTTTTTTAAACCTCCATCATTTTCTTAAAATCGTAGCTAGTCGCGTGACCAAAGTGTGATTTTTAAAATTATGAATTACCTCTTTCTGAACATAAATTTTGCACTTAAACTTCGAGAAAAATTTTGAAAAGTTGATGTGGGAACGTTTACAGCACATCTGAGCGAAGCTATCAAACTTTAACAAGATGTAAGCAAAAAGTAGTTTTGGCCGCCATGTTGGAGGGCAAGAGTATGCCCTCCAAGATGGCGGCTAACAAATGATACCACTTTGTTGAAAAATCAAAGTGCCATAAAATATCTCCCTTAAATGTGTTTCCTTTCAAATTTCGGGTTTGAGATAATTTTTATGTGCTCTGTCAATTTTTGGCATCAGCAAGATTCCAACTCATTATTTAAAGGAAGCATTGGTCACGTCACCTCGTAGTGCAAGTGGCCTATTGGACTGACATTCGGGTGGAAAACAAATATCCAATTTGTATAAGGTGTACTTCCTCCGTTTTTAACGTTTGTTTATCCTTTACAAAACAACTCAATTACTTGTACATGTATAAGCTTATAAAGTATTAGCTCAATAGCGAAAAATTATGCACTTTTGTTATCGCTGAACAATCCGACGGAAGCAGGAAAATTTCTCTTGCAATAACAAGACAAATCACACAAATTACTCACAAAAACCACTGCTGCCAGGTAACAGCCATTGTTCGTAAATGAATAAAAAATAAAGTAGGATGACAGTCGCCGGCACTAAAAACTTTTTGGTGAACAAGTTTTCCGGACTTTGCCGAGCAAAACATAAATGATCTTTTTAGGGAATCCAAACGATACTCCACGACTTCTTATGAACATGACATGTGAGTATTTTAACTTTACATGTAGGTGGACGTTAAGACTCTTTTACCTTTGTTTCAGCACAGTTTCTATTGATCGTTAACGAATAAATAAGCAAATTTTCTTTCTCAGTGACTCAGTTTTGCAGAAAGAATTTTCTTTCAAACTAGACGATTGTGGCGTGTTTGTAACTTAAGCCAACAGAAGCATTTGTTTTTTCTGTGTCACGTGTTACGAGAATTTTGCAGTTAATCAAAGAGCAAGAATTTTTGTCAGCTATGTTATGCCGGTGAAAGAATTTGCTCATGCTTTTAGCTGTGCGTGTATCGAGTTATGGATGCATGCACTTGGGAAGGTTAGAGAACACTGAAAAAGCTAGAGTTGCTCTCGGCAGAATGTATTATGCAGTGCACACGGAAATTTTAAATAGTTAGTTTATAAATAATTACCTTAACTAATCCTCCATTAATGGTATAGTTTAACCACTCCACTTCACTGACATTATAACTGAAGTAAAATGATGAAACAAAGCCAGAACCTGGAAAGCCTTGTGTAATGATTGCAGTAATGTTCATAATTTTTCCCAAATTCACTTGTATCCAAGGTTGTGTATCATTTGTATCAGCAACCCAAGATTTTGTGTTATTTAGTCTTGCATATGATGCTGATGAATTTGAATCTAATTCTGAGGATGCTGTGATGTAAGTGTCACGAATTTTCCTGTTTGTCATGCCAAGGAAACTGGAGGCAGTGGTACAACCTGCATGTAAAAATTAATAAAGATGCACAAACAACTGTTAATGTACAGTTAAAAGAGTTTCATAACAATAACAAAATCGAAAGAACTACTATTTAAACTACTGTTTAAAACTATATTGTTCTATTGCTGGTTTTCAGTGTCACGCCATTCAAACCAGATCAAAATCAAAATCAAAACCGTTCAATAGATAAAGTCCAGAATCTGGAAAATGAAAGGAGGTACATATACAAAGACCCTCGCCAATATTCAGGTCAGAGGAATATTTCGTATACGAGATATCCGAAGAAATGTTTTACCCAAACTTATAGTTATTTGTATGGAGACGCCATGCTGGTGCTCATCTGGATGAGCTCCAACATGGCAGACGGAAACCAACAGAAACATCTGTAACCGAGTTTTGCTTCAAAAGCGTGTATTTATTCTTCGAGAAACTCATAAACATTAAAGTAGTACTTTTTCTAATACATGAACTGTTTAAATAGCCAAATTTCTTGAAATAAGTCATTTTTTAACCTACATGACAGCTCTCTTGGTCGTCATGTGAATGCCGCGTCACGCAAAAGCTTAGAAATTCAAGCGTACTCTATCACAAAACCAAGAACTCTTTTGAAGCGAAAATTTGTATGAAAATTAGTTTTCAGCTGCTCTAATGCATCGTAAAAGTAAAATCCTGGTGGGATCGATAGCTTTTTAGTTTGAATTTTAGTGACGTCATGTGAAAACCAACAATTGCAAACCATGTGACATTTTAAAAGCATTTTACCTTTTCATGGTTAATCATACAATGTACAATAATGAACAAATTTACTTAGAATCACGATGAATGTTTACTTAGGGTGTGTTTACTTTTGGGATGATCCGGATCAGGGTCAGTGATTTGAGATTCATTCATTCATTCATTCAGTCAGTCAGTCAGTCAGTCAGTCAGTCAGTCAGTCAGTCAGTCAGTCAGTCATTCATTCATTCATTCATTCATTCATTCATTCATTCATTCTTTCATTCATTCAGAGATCAGTCAGAGTAGTCATGGTATTAAATGAACGGATGAAACCTTAATTCCCAGAGTGGATTGGTCAGTTCCTTTGGCGTGATATGATCCGAGTAATCTATTGTAGGATTACTGATCCTTATTCAGATTTGCCCAGAGAACGCGCCCTTAAATCCTAGACTGTGGATCCAGCTGTTTTGCAAATTATCAATTAATGTTTTAAAAGGATACCATATTTATTTATTAACAGTAAGTAAATCATACCTGAAGGGGTGTTAGAAGACTGTGTACCTATGAATACATGTAAAAAGTATTAAAACAGTGTGTGTTAGAGTAATAATAATGATAATAATAATAATAATAATTATAATAATAATAATGATAATGATAATAATAATATTTAACATTTATATTGCGCATTTTCTATAAAAATAATCATATACGCTGATTACAAACATTACAATAAATACGAAAATAAGAACCTATTTACAATCACTATGGAATCAAAATAAGACGAAAAATACACTATTTACAATTGGCTATAAGAAAAGTAATTCGCAGAAAACTATAGAAAAATCTAAATATATACTAATTGTTCTTACAAAATGCCTAGCTGAATAAAAATCAAAATCCTTTTTGCTGCAAGCAGATCTAATGCTTACGGGAAGACTATTCCAAAGCCGTGGAGCTGCCGCCATGAAGGATCGATATCGATCCCCCATGGTAACTTTTGTGAAACTCTTTTGGGTGCTCAGAAGAATTCCCTTGTTATTTCGCCGTAAATGATAATGGGATGGCGGTAAAACAGAAATTAAATCAATGAGATATTTAGGAGCTGAACTCTGGAGTACTTTAAAGGTGATCAAAAGGATTTTAAACTCAATACGTAGGCGGATAGGCAACCAGTGAAGTTGTTGAAGGAGCGGCGTAATATGACAGTGTTTAGGTGTGCAGAAGATCAATCGTGCACTGGCATTCATGACACGTTGGAGTTTTTGCATGTGATGGTCGGGAACTCCATAGAGGAGACTGTTGCAATAGTCTAACCTACTGGTTATATATGCATGAATCAGTTTCTCAGTACATTCACTAGTAAGGTATTTCCGTATATGTCCGATATTATACAGATAAAAGAATGCACTACCGCGGGTCTTTGTTATATGCGTTGCCATATCCATGTGCGAGTCGAACCAGGAGCCCAGATTTTTCACCGAGTATACGGAAATTACATCAACGTCACCAACCCTAATACTACTAACAGACACTTTAGATAGCTGCTGACCCACGTAGGCCGAGCAGTGACTGAAGTCTGTGAATAAGAATGTCAGGGTCCACAGTATCAAAGGCGGCGCTGAGGTCTAAAAGAACTAGGAGTGTCACATGACCCATGTGAGAACATTGTAAAGCATTTTTTGCCAAACCCTGCTACTACAGCAAGATTGAAAAGAATGTCAGAACACTGAAAAAACAAGTTGCATCAAAGAACATTGAATACAATAACTGTTTATAACTATATGTACAGTCAAACCTCCACATCCAGGCCACCTACCTTGAGCAACTAAGTACCTATTCAAAACACAATTTTTTTCCCAGTAAAAGCCGGCTTCATCTGGAACCTTTTGTACACCTCACCTCTCTCAGTTTTCCATTGTTTTTAACCTCTTGTACATGTAAGCGACCATGTCCACTTTACGCGCGGTGTATAGTTCACGATCAAGTACAGTGTATGTTCTCTGTACAGTGCACTATACTACTCACATCATACAAAGAACTTTTGTTGATGTCATGGAACTACATATCGTACAGTAAAAACTAACAAATTGCATGCAAAACAATGTAAATTGTCTCCCGAAAAGAAGATGTAAGGGCCTCATCTCAATTCTTGTAAGTGACTGATGTACCTCCCGTGAGAAACCACTGGATCTTGGCATTTGGGGTGGTAGCTTCATCTTCCGATTTTCACACTGCTTCTTGATCAAAACAAGAACTTAAATAAAACTTCTTGGCTTTCTTTTCGTGACAAAAGTGGAAATAATGTCGCTAAGTTTAAAGATAGGCTTGCAAACGTTCATTGGGATGAATTATCTGAATGTAAAGATACTGATTGCGCTTATCGGTGTTTTCTTGATAAATACACTACCATTTACAATGACTGCTTTCCTCTCAAAAAAGTGAAAGTAAAGAATGTTACTTTGAGCAAACCATGGATAACTAAAGGTCTTCTTAAATCGGTAAGAAAAAAGAATTTATTATACAAGCGTTTCCTTGCTAACCCAACTCCATATCGTGAGAAACTTTACAAGAGTTATAAAAACAAATTGACACATTCCCTTCGCGTTGCTAAACGTCTCTACTACAATAAAAAGTTAGATGAATATAAATCAAATGCAAAATCAACTTGGAAATTACTTAACGATCTTATTAACAAGAAGAAAATTAAGTGTAAGTTGCCTTCCATCTTCAAATCTAATGAAGAAGAAATATGTAATCCTACTCATATAGCAAACCGTTTTTGCGAGTATTTTACGAATATTGGACCTAACTTAGCTAAATCAATTCCGGCGTCTGACAAATCTCATCGTTCTTTTCTGAATGGAGGCTTTATTAATTCATTTTTTCTTCAATCGGCATCAGAACAAGAAGTCACTGAGATTTGTAGCAGCTTTCGATCCGGTACTGCTCCAGGATATGATAGTATTTCAATGAATGTTGTTAAAGAGTCTTTTAACTTAATCTGCGCACCATTGACGTATATAATTAACTTGTCTCTTAATTCTGGAGTTGTGCCCCAAGAGATGAAAATTGCACGAGTTATTCCATTGTTTAAATCTGGTGATAAATCTTTGTTCACAAATTACAGACCCGTATCAGTGTTACCAGTTTTCTCTAAATTCCTAGAGAGAATCGTCTACAATCGCCTCATTAATTTTTTAAATAAATATGATATTCTTTCCCGGAATCAGTATGGATTCAGAAAAAATTATTCTACTGCACATGCTTTAATCCAATTGTATGACAAGATCTCAAATGCACTTGATAATAAAAGGGTAACTTTAGGCCTATTCATTGACTTATCTAAGGCCTTTGATACAGTAAATCATGAAATTTTGCTCGACAAATTAGAACATTATGGAGTACGTGGTATTGCTTTACAATGGTTTAAAAGTTATCTATCTTGTCGAAAACAATTTGTGCAATATAATGGTTACAACTCTTCATCATTAGATATCACTTGCGGAGTCCCTCAGGGATCTATCTTAGGTCCCCTGTTATTCTTAGTATATATAAATGATCTATGTAATGTGTCAAAGGTCTTAGAGCTGATACTATTTGCTGATGACACTAATATCTTCTATTCGCATACTGATGCTTCCTATCTTATGGAAGTTGTAAATTTAGAATTGAAAAAGATAACGTGTTGGTTTTATACAAATAAGCTATCTATTAATGTTAAGAAATCTAATTTTATCATATTCAGACCGAGACAAAACAGGCAAACACTTGATTTAGCTTTTAATATTAGTAATTATTCGATTGATCGTGTTAAGGAAGCTACTTTTCTCGGTGTAATTTTGGATGAACATTTAACATGGAAATCACATATACATAATGTTGCTCGGAAAGTGTCTAAAGCCATAGGTATAATTTATAAATCAAGTTTTTGCCTTAATAATTCCTCCTTACGGATGCTATATTTTAGCCTTATCTATCCATACTTATTCTACTGCGTGAGCGTCTGGGCATCGACCTACCCATCAAACCTCAGAAGATTAATCACACTTCAAAAACGGGTCGTAAGAATAATGTCGAGGAGTGCTTTCGATGCTCACACTGACCCCTTATTTAAAAATTTAAAAATTCTGAATCTTGAGAATATCTACAAACTTCAAATAGGAAAATTTATGTATCAATACAGATCTGGTTTACTTCCTTATAGCTTCAATAACATGTTTTTGGTGACACGCCAGGTGCATTCTTATGGCACTAGAAGTTCAGAGCATTTTTATTTACCACAATGCAGGACTAATATTAGAAAATTCTCCATCAGTTTCCAAGGTCCTAAATTTTTTAACTCTCTTAGTTTTGAAATTCGAAATGCAACAAGTACCGCTTCCTTTTGCTGTAAGCTGAAAGCATTCCTCTTATCATAAATAGTAATTTATATATATATATATATATGTATTTTTTTTTCTTCCTTTGCTCTTTTATTTTCTTTCGTTTTTGTTTTTGTTTTTTTCTTTTTGTCATTTCGCTTTTTTTAGCCTAGAACTATGATTAGTACGACTATCTTATATACTTATTTTAAGATTTACTGTAGCTCTGCCATTGATTTCCCCATGTGTAATTATGATAATATTTTGTTCTTATTATTTAACTGAGGGAGCCCATTCCTTATAAGCCCGGTGGCTTCTCTTGGGCTTCCTCGCCATGAGAGTTTAAGTAATTAGATTTATTTTTTTTTCATTTGTACAATTTTTGGCAAACAAACAATAAACAATAAACAATAGCTTTCATGAGGTTCAACTGTATAATTATACACTGTGAAGAGTCAAGTGGGTGGAGACAGACAATTAGTTGTGTGTGGGCGTCACGGAGGGTATCGTGTTTCTCGTCATGTACCAAGCAAGAAGTAGTGAAGGACGTGGTGCATTCTCGCTGCACTAGGATCAGCTGACGGTACCTTTTGATCACGTCAGCAGCGAAGGAGACGCTTACGACCTCTGGGGGATAGTCAGAAGACTGCTTGACCAAGGAGCTTGAAAACGACTTCAGGGAGGCTCAAGTGTGGCAGGCAGATGTTATACGAGAGATGGCATCGTTCATGTCCAGAGCGAAGAACTGACGTTGGAGTACCATTTGAAACTGATGGCGGGACGGACGGTTGAGTTTCACATGAAGGGTGGTAAGGAGGCCGTCCAGGACGGTCCTCGGGACAACTATTGCTTCCGCCACAGGAACGAACGGCTGAGTGTCCTTGACCACAAGAAGTCCGTCTTTAGCAATGGAGACAGAACTGAGATAGCGCTTAACATCCCGAATATTAGTAAATTTCTTGGACGGGCGTGTGCCTTGAATAAGGTGGGAGTGTACTCTACGAAGGTCGGGAGAGTCGTGTTGGATCTGTCGCCAGGCTGATCTGGTTTAATGTGAACGAGAGATTAGACTTGCTGTTGAGGATGTCATGAATTGAGACGTTCCGTACGACGGAATCCTCCATTTCGTGGGCAAAGTTGCAGATCTGGCAATTGGGCTCACTGCAGTCGGAGCGTTACGGCTGGTAAAGTCAGACGGTAAGTTGGCCTTCCCAGCCAGGTGTTGAAGATTGACTTGGTAAGGTCTGACGGTCGTGAGGAACGAAGTCACACGAGGGCTTGCCGAGAATTCTCCTCGACAATGTTTGTCAATCGCTAGAACACAGGGTTTGCTATCTGTTAATACGGTCGTTGGGTGAGGAGACTGGATAATAAAAGGGGAGAAATGCTTGACGGATGCAGCAATTGACAGTGCTTCTAATTCCCAGGGAAGCCAAATGACTTGGTGTTTTCGCAACTTGGCACTAAAGAAGCCAGCTAAGTGGAGTTGATTGGTACGTGAGACGTACAATGTGCACCGAGGCCTCTCCTGGTAACGGATCCATCCGTAACTATCCAGAGGGTGTCTGAAGGGCAGGGAGAAATATGAATTTGTGGTTGGATAGGAAGTCCTGTGCGGATTTGAACCTGGAGATCAGGTTCTCATCCCACAGTAGTCTGTCGGAAGACTGAAGGCCAGTGAGAGCGCACTCCAGGGGAGCGATGACGTTTGAGCAGTTGGGAAGCACGCGACTGAGGACTTTGTAGGCGCCGATAAAAGACCTTTCACTGTTGAAGGAGGAGGACACATGCCAAGACGGCGATACGATGCGGGTTAGCTGATAACCTGCCTTGGGACCATATCCAGTCGAGAACAGAGGTGGTCTTGGGACGAATAACGGTCTTTGTGGGAGAAAGACGAAGGTTACAACTATCAAGGGCCTGAAGGACGCGTCGCCAGTTGTTCAGGAGGGCTTCGGGGGTATCGCCACCGCAATAGAGGTCATCTGCAAGTTTGGCCACGAAGCCTTCTTCAATTATGTCACCGAGAACGCTACACATCATTTCTTCAAGCGCAGTCTTGGACCCAGGCATTCCCATAGCTGATCTGGTGTAGACGCGAATTCCACCGAAGGGTGTGGCTACGCCGCAGTACTTCATAGAAGACTTGGAGAGGGGGATCTGGTAGAAGGCACTGGTGAGATCTGTTTTGATCATGTAGCGCCAGGGAGCGATGGTGCTCAGGGTAGTGTCCACATTAGGCATTAGTGATGGCTGAGGCTTACCTTATCTTGCGACGTCGGCGAAAGCTGTTACGAGTCTGTGGCCACCGAAGGGTTGAGGTACTCAATGGTTATGCCGAGATCCTCGGGGAGACGGAAGACCTGGGCTTGTTCAAGTTCATCAAACTTAGCTTGGAGCTCTACGAGTTGGTTCCGGGAGTACTGGAAAACGCGGCCTTTTCGTTAGGGGGGGGGGGGGGGGG
>CALNXI010000860.1:55374-66353 GCA_942486025.1 Porites evermanni | reverse complement strand
TAGTTTGAGGGACAAAAGTGCGTGTCCGTATGGTGACTGTATTGACTAACTTGGCTAACATCTGTTTTGGAGGAGGGATACAAAAAACTGTTCGTCATGTGATTGGGGGGAGTGGGGGTTGTACAGGGCCAATGTTCATGGACGCTAAAAAAGGACTAGCACCGACGTTGTAACCAGTTATGTCAGGATCGAAGAAGCGACCATAGGTCTGCAATAGCTGTCGGAACTTGACGCGGAGATCTTCGGGCAGTATGTTGTCGGGGTCAATGGACACGCTAGACGAGAACGGTAGGGAACTCTTGGGCTTTACAGGCTGAGGCAGACTGGAGAGAGACGGGGTGGAGGTAAAAGATGACGTCTCCTCTGTAGGTAGGATCTGACTGAGGTGTTTGTGGCGTCCGATGAGTTTAGTTTCTTGAGAACTGTTGACTAAACGAACTTTGGCGCCGACAGCTTCTAGGATTTGGGGCTCAGGCCAGATGGAGGTAGTTTTGGTATATTTGGGCACTGGGGTGTCTGTGCTTGGCTGAAGGGCAAGTACATGATCATGAAGCAGTCGTTGGATCACTCCTATGCTCATAGTAGATGATCTCGGAGTCTTGGATACGCACTTGGCACTTAGCAGGGCGAACAGAGATCTCGTTGGCGATAAGAAAGGGTGTGCCCGCAAGGACGTCTACATCTAAGTCATCTACAACGAGGGCGTCAAGAGCGAGATGTTTGTCAGCACGGAATAAGATGAGGCGAGTTTCACTAACTACGGCTAAAGGAGTCAGACCGTCGGCTTGCAAAGCTTGCTGGGAAGACTTCGTGATGGGTGCACCGATGGAACGGGCTAGAGAAGACTTGATCATGCTAGTTTCCGCACCTGTGTCGAGGGTGAGCTGAACTGGGTAAGGCTTGAGGCTTTGAAGTGAGTTGACCGTTTAGTATTGACGCGACGTGAGACCGAGCGTGCTGAGGTAAATGATGAGTGTTCTCATCTTCGGCCGTGCAGAGAGGGGGCGAATAATCCATATAGTCAGGATCTTCGTCGTCAAAGGTAGACATGAAGCGAGACCGAGACAGAAAAGTACGGTCCTCTGGAGGTAAATAAGTGCAAGAGCTGCGGAAGTGTTGGTCATTACGACCGGCCTCTTTACGAAGTGGACAGGACTTTGGTCGCTTGGTAGGAGCCCATGGCTGGGAAGAAGGCTTGGGCGAAGGACGAGGCGGTGGCTGTCTGAACCTCGACGCTGTCGTGCGGAGGACTTTTGTCAGCGGTACTGCGAATTTCCTAGAGAAAGGAATCCAAAGCTTGGGAAATTTCGGGTTTCAAGGAAGCCAGAGTCTTAGATCTTAATTAATTCTGTGCCATAGCGTTGTTTTACGAGTGCGGGTAGGTCGGATTGTAAGAGCTTTAACCAAGTTAAAACGACCATATTTTCAATGGTGGGGGTCAGTTCTTCATCAGAAGTAACGTGTGCACCATGGTGAGTGACGGGGCCGTTGGCAACAAGTAGGTTATCTTCAGTGAAGGACATTAAACGTTGAAATAAATCTTCGGGGCTTTCGTCGACCTCAAGTTTGATGTTGGAGAAATCTAGGAAGCGTGCACCAGTAGACTGGAAGCCATGGTGGACCCTTTGGGCTTGCCAAACGGAGCTGATGGAAGTTGAATTTTTCACGATTGAATTACGTGAAATAACGGGGCAAAAGTTGGCTATCTGGCCGAACATGAGCTCAAGGTGTAAGTTTTTCTGAAAGACAGTACGTCGGCGAGTGGTAGGAACGTCGTCGCCATCAGGCTGGAGTCCTCTGTTTGGAGCAGTAGAAGACTTTTTCAGCCACGTAAAATTGTCAGCTAAAAACGGGGCAAAATCAGTATCGAGAGAAAGGGAATATTGCAGATTCTGTCTCCAGGCTTCGAATGTAGTAATGGTTTCGTTCTTTATGAGGGACCACTGCTTTGGAGCTCTATTAGAATTCATGATGTGACGATAAGAAAAGGTGAAGCGATACTCTCCTTGAGATGAAAATGGCTTGTAAGAGTTCCCTCAATGGACCACAGGATAGGAAGACTCGTCGTTGCTTGGATCAGCGAGATGGTTCTCAGGCTCTCGGAGACATGGGTAAGGAGTCGTTAAAGAGACAGCAGCGTCACAACGAAGGAACTCTAACAGTTTTAATATCGACGAAATCGCTCGTACAACAAGATGGAGGGAAAACCGGCGCGCGGATATAATATAACACAATGCCTCAGGCACTGCCTGTTGGCGTAAGGGTAAGAGATTTTAGGGTGCAAAAAATCTTACATCGAGATGATAGCCTTATATGTACACCCAAAAAATAGCAATCATCCTCGATCACATTAAGAGCCGTAATGGCTCTTGATCACAGTAGATTAGGCCTGGAAAACAAATTCTTGGAAAACAAATCAAGTCGAATTTTTTGGGTTCGACAAGTTTACTGTACAAAATCTTGCCAACAAATCTGGGTGCGTGTAAACCAACCTTTTATACTTTTTATACATGGCATCTGAGGTGAAACAGTAATATGAGGCGCTGTTTTTATCATACAGACCTCAGACAAAGTGCAGTATTTCGCAATTTTTCAAGACAAATTTCACTCATTCAATATTCAGAACCACTAAACCATCGAAGCATGAGTGGGCTTTTAGAAAAACCGTTCAAAACATTTCCAAAATCACCTACACGGCCAGCTGGTTCTCACTTCTGACAAGCGCCAAATTTGCAGTGAACATTAAAAGAGTTACGCTTCAACATAATAAAGAAAATAAAGAATTTCTTTTCTTTATTTAATTGTTTTATAACGATGTGTAATGCATCAGTCAATTCTAGCAGCGCCCAACCCCCCTTCCCCCCAGGGCTACCGCGGGGCATTTGCCCGCCTTTTCAGTCCCGGGGGTGGGGAATTTGCAAATTTTGCGCTGCCTGGGGGCCGGGCATTTGTCAACCCCAGGGCTATTCCCAACCTTGTGACACGCACGCGGTTTCCTATCATATTATAACTACACAGTGGATATTACTGGAAAAAAGGCAGATTGGCTCATCTTTCAAGGACAGGGGGTTGTAAAGGCATGTTCTCGATTTTATGCATGCATTTCTTCATTGCTTATTAATTCAGAATTACATAGCGAAACTCGGGAGCTATCGACGTGAATTAACGTTTTCTGGTTAGTGAATCAAATTTCTGTTGATATTATTTTAAGAACATCCTTTCATATTTAAAAACTATTAATAACATATAGCTTTACAGCACTCTATTAATTTTAATGTCAATAGTTTTAGCGATACTATTAAAACCATAAACTGGTGCATGTCGTCGCGGCGTGAAGACTTTTGAAAATTAGAATCCTAGCGCTATTACAAAGGAAGACGTTACTTGAAACAAAAAAACTGCGCATTAAAATGTCTAAAACAGCACTATTCGACTCTGTAATCAATGAAAAATGTTGCAGTGTTGACGAAGGACGGGGCATTTGCCCTCTTTTTTCGTCCCCTCCCCGGGGGATTTGGCATCCAAGGCCAAAATCTGGGCGTAGCTGGAATTGACTGATGCATAATCTTAAAAAGCGTTTGATACGCGCGGCATTTTGAGTTCTCCTGCAAGCGATGTTTATGAACGACTAAAAACAAACGGCAAAGCGATTAAAATTGCAAGAGACTACTAACAATCAATGAAAGAAATATAATTCGGTCAAACATTTACAGAGACAACAATTTCATTCACGAAGACAAGTATTAAAGTGTCTCGCTTAAGTTTATGTTTTAAGCCACAGGTAACCCAAGCTCACTGTTTGTGTCAAGTACGGGTTTCATAACATGGGTAAATATAGAGAACATCTTTCCTACATAGTATATGCCACTATACTATGTAGGAGAGATGAAGCAAACTATTTTTCTCGAAACTTCGTGTGCATATTAAGGACAACAACAAATCGCCTTATGGAAAGTTTCATCGATTTTTATTTCCATTTTCTAGCAAATTTCTAGAGCTAAACTTTGCCCCATATGTTCTCTACATTTACTCATGTTATGAAACCTAGGTAAGAAAATCGCTCAAAGCTTTCTTTCTACGGCAAAAATTATAACTTAATACTCTTCGGAACGTTTTTCCTTTCTATTTACGGTGAGAAAATATCGACTAAAGGCTGGCTTTTTAAAGTTCTGTAACCTTATATCAAACCTCGTACTAGGACAGATCATTGTCTCCAATCTTAATACAAAGGAGTATAAACTAGCCTCGTAAACTGCCCTCGACTTCATGAAATTAGAAATAAAAAAAACAAACAAACAAACACAAATACAATAATTACTCAGGCTTGCCATTCGAGATGCAGCAAGAGATGAATCAAGTAAGGCCAGTATCGCTTGAGACTTTTCAACCCGCATCCAGCAAGGTAAAAAACGAAAAATCGGATTTCCGACTTTGACAAGCGACGCATTTCTCAACCAAAATTCAATAAACAAACCAGCCATGAATAACAAAAGACTCTTGATAGCAGCTGTATTTCATTTCGTACATCCAGTGGAACAAGACAGTTAAAAACATTACAAGTTAACAAAAAACTATGTCACCTTTAGCTGTTAAAGTAAACAAGTTTCAAGATGTATGAACCTCATGGCTTCAACCGCCGTGAAATCCATATCGTTAGTATTTTTCCTTTCCATTGTTTGTGTTGTACGTCATTTCCGCCTCTCCCTTTTAAACAATTTTTATTGCGACATTCTCCATCTATATAATATTGTGATTCCTAGATAAGTTCAGTTATGTAACATCTGTAAACCTCAAGAAGGCTGGTATGGCCAGCCGAAATATTGTTATGAAAAAACAAAACACGTTGTTCTGAATCAGCTTTGCAGTAGTCTTTGGTTGAAGATGCTGTATAAATTTTCCGCATGAACTCACCTGTCAAATTTTGACCAAGCAGAGCTCAAAAGTTGGACGTAGAGCGTGACCAACGCGTGACTATGGTGAGAAAAGTGAAAAGCATCTCTCTTCCTAGTCGGGGAGGAGCGTTGCGTGACGACACTTAAAACGGCTGTGTAGAAGACTATTGTCTTCCCTGCTTGTATTTTAAAATAACAGACTGAATTTTCGCGTCCGAGGTCAGTTTGAAATCAAAATGTTAATAGCGCGGGGCCAAAGTAACATAAACAAAAAACATTTCATATGAATTACAAAAAAAAATTAACCTGAGCCTGCGATCATTTGAAGACTAGACACTTGTCAGCGGATAACTTCAAGAAATACGCGTCCTGGATGTAGACATATTAAATTCTGCAAGCAGAATATTACAATGCTGATCGTACTACGTGAAAATTAACTCTGCAAGACATCAACACGACACCGAAAGAACTCAAAACAGAGCGGGATTGTAGCCATAGACAGCTGTTTCGCCCTCTTTGAGGCTCGTCAGTATAGCGTAACAACCAGAGAAAGCTCTGATAAAAAAATACGGTTTTTACCTTATTTCGTTTATTTAGCTTCTCTCAATTTGCTAAATGTGGGCAAACTTTACTGGAACGGAGTTGAATTACTTAAACGTTTTATTTATCTTCAATAAGCTAAGCGAAAAGAAAGTTCCTTGTTGCGTACTCACATCCTCCCTAATTAGAAGGTTTCCTCTTTTTCAGCGACAGGTGAATGGACAAGCATTCACTCTACGGCAGCAAAGCACCTACAAATTATCCAATTTTACTAAAGGTCGCTGACTAGTTCTCTCTTGGTTTTATGGTCCTCTATTGTTGTTACTCAATCAAATTAACAACTAGTTTAAATAAAAACAAAAGTAAGCTGTTTCAAGTTAAGTTTAGCATACCTGGAGCTGTTAAGAGGAAAGATGCAAGAAAGAAGGCGCTCCAAAATAAATCGCACCAAACAAATCTTCTATCCAGCCGCGATGCCATATTGAAAAAATGGTTTTGTTGACGCCGTCAACCGGTGTCACAGTCTTTGATTCTGCTTTCTTCGAATTCGTTTTACCTGTTCGGTTTTCACAATTAATTACATTAATTTTTTGTCGAGGCTCAACGAAAGTGCACGTGCTGAGGAAGACGATGAAACAAGTGCATTAAGCGTAGCCAATCAGGATCTATTTGCTATCTAACGCTTGTTACGTCAGGCTTATAAGTCCTAATTGCACATATGTTTTACTTAAATAGAGACAATTTTAGTTTCGGCGTTGTTTAACTCCTTAATTTAGCAAAGTCTAATATTCAACAAATAGATTACATGTTGTCTTGCGTCTATTCAGTAATCGGGCAAACGCGCGCCCTCAACATGACTCTGTACTACTTTATCAAATTTCACCTTGTCTTGTAATTTGCTTTTCGTTATGTCTATACAGAAAACCGGTATTTAAATTCATGCCAGCTTCATTCGTAAGAATTTTATTCCATAAAGTTTTGCTCATTTATAATTCGAAAAACTGTCAAGTTGAATCTGACATTAAAGCCGTTAAGGAAATGGACCAGGACCCCAAATTTGACGATTTAGTATTAAAAGAGGGATAAAGAATAGCCTTTTTTTAAAGGTGTGAATCTTCTATTTTATTTTAATGAACTAAAACCGTGTCAAACGAGTACTTTTATAGGATCTATCACGTGATAAAGAGCAGTCACTCAGCTTTTTTAACATTTTGAATAAATATACATACAGCGTAAAAAGGTAAGCTTTTAACTGCATTTGTTTACTCATGTTTTGAGGACAGGTTTAGATGATTGTATGGTACCAATGTCTTCCAAGTGATTTTCGAGGCTTTTGGAGCAAATTAGATGGATTTTGGTGTTGGTTGCCATGGTAAAGTAGAAATTTAGCCTTTTGGACCAGAAGGCCGATAAAAACTACAGTAATAATGATGAATTGTTTGCAAAGGCTATGAAATAGTAGTTCTATCTAGATAACAACTAGATAATAGCTAGACTCAGGTGCCAGTTTAGCTACCAATGGCGCTGCCATCTTTAGATTTTCAAACATGCCAATTTGTCCCCTAAACTGCCACAAACGATCAAAACTGAAAGGAGCATGTTTAAAAAAATTCCTCATAATTCCAGTGAAAGAAGTTGCTTTCAAAACTATAAACTACAAAACCATAGATACAAACTCTCCTGCTTTTTTTTTTTCGGCGAGAGATTTCTCAATGTCTCCCCTAGAAGAAATAATTACGAGTTTTCCGTGAACTCATGCATTTTCGATGTTGACATGATAAACAGTTATATATAATTCCTGAAAATGACCATTTGTTTTTTATATGTATCGTGTAGTTCCATACTCCCTCCATTCGGAGGGCAACGGGAATTCCGAGGCGGGGGAGGGGGAGGGGGGTCCAAAAGGAGACAGCTTCCGAGGGGGTGGGGGATTGCTTACAGAGGTTTTTTTTCCAGGGCGTCTGAGTAAGATTGGTGAGTTATTTATAAATAACAGTTTCTCTGTTGAGCAAGCTATCAGTTATTTTGCTGTTACCGGTGTTTCAAAACACGTATTATTGTTAGCATTGATCACCTTTCATCTACGGTCGGCTAAATGCTGTTTTCATGGCTTACGTGATAGGTTTCTTTCATACAATTGTCATCGGCTCACGAAAAAACTTCCGGTTATATAGCTGTTGATATTCCACATTTGATTCACCGTAAAATAGCCGTTTTTTAAACCTTCTTCTTGCATGTTTTAAGTGAAATGAAAAAAAAGGAACGTTCACTTGGTGTTTAGTTTGAATGTAACCGGTTATTTTGCCGATGACATTATTCATGTAGTCAGTAGTGTAAGGTATCGACTCTATGGTTAATTATTAGCTAATAACGTCCTTGAGCTTATTAGACACCCTACCAACGTAAATGAAAAGATTTTTTTCGCATTTTATCGCAGGAAAAAAAATATCTTTCGTATCATAATATAATGCAACAACATTTTGACACAAATATGTTCTTCTAGAGGGTACCCAACCAAGTTGAAAAATTACGGAAATTCCAGGGGTTGGGGGGTATGACAAGCATCCCTTGAAAGGAAATTCCAGCGGGGTGGAGGGAGCACAACCTTAAGTGCCCTCCGTGGGGGGCGAGGGGGGGGTGGGTATGTATATTTTCTGGAACTACACATTTCGGGTTTACATTCAGGACAAGTAATAATGTTTAAATGTAGTATCGATTAGCAGACTATATTCTTTTGTGTTCACAAATCCACACACCTTTTAATGTCAATAGTTTTAGCGATACTATTAAAACCATAAACTGGTGCATGTCGTCGCGGCGTGAAGACTTTTGAAAATTAGAATCCTAGCGCTATTACAAAGGAAGACGTTACTTGAAACAAAAAAACTGCGCATTAAAATGTCTAAAACAGCACTATTCGACTCTTTAATCAATGAAAAATGTTGCAGTGTTGACGGAGGACGGGGCATTTGCCCTCTTTTTTCGTCCCCACCCCGGTGGATTTGGCATCCAAGGCCAAAATCTGGGCGTAGCTGGAATTGACTGATGCATAATCTTAAAAAGCGTTTGATACGCGCGGCATTTTGAGTTCTCCTGCAAGCGATGTTTATGAACGACTGAAAACAAACGGCAAAGCGATTAAAATTGCAAGAGACTACTAACAATCAATGAAAGAAATATAATTCGGTCAAACATTTACAGAAACAACAATTTCATTCACGAAGACAAGTATTAAAGTGTCTCGTGAGTCTTTAAGCTTAAAGCTTAAGTTTATGTTTTAAGCCACAGGTAACCGAAGCTCACTGTTTGTGTCACGTACGGGTTTCATAACATGAGTAAATAAAAGAGAACATCTTTCCTACATAGTATATGCCACTATACTATGTAGGAGAGATGAAGCAAACTATTTTTCTCGAAACTTCGTGTGCATATTAAGGACAACAACAACTCGCCTCATGGAAAGTTTCATCGATTTTTATTTCCATTTTCTAGCAAATTTCTAGAGCTAAACTTTGCCCCATATGTTCTCTACATTTACACATGTTATGAAACCTAGGTAAGAAAATCGCTCAAAGCTTTCTTTCTACGGCAAAAATTATAACTTAATACTCTTCGGAACGTTTTTCCTTTCTATTTACGGTGAGAAAACATCGACTAAAGGCTGGCTTTTTAAAGTTCTGTAAGCTTATATCAAACCTCGTACTAGGACAGATCATTGTCTCAAATCTTAATACAAAGGAGCAGAAACTAGCCTCGTAAACTGCCCTCGACTTCATGAAATTAGAAATAAAAAAAACAAACAAACAAACACAAATACAATAATTACTCAGGCTTGCCATTCGAGATGCAGCAAGAGATGAATCAAGTAAGGCCAGTATCGCTTGAGACTTTTCAACCCGCATCCAGCAAGGTAAAAAACGAAAAATCGGATTTCCGACTTTGACAAGCGACGCATTTCTCAACCAAAATTCAATAAACAAACCAGCCATGAATAACAAAAGACTCTTGATAGCAGCTGTATTTCATTTCGTACATCCAGTGGAACAAGACAGTTAAAAACATTACAAGTTAACAAAAAACTATGTCACCTTTAGCTGTTAAAGTAAACAAGTTTCAAGATGTACAAGTTTCAAGATGAACCTCATGGCCTAAACCGCCGTGAAATGCATATCCTTAGTATTTTTCCTTTCCATTGTTTGTGTTGTACGTCATTTCCGCCTCTCCCTTTTAAACAATTTTTATTGCGACATTCTCCATCAATATAATATTGTGATTCCTAGATAAGTTCAGTTATGTAACATCTGTAAACCTCAAGAAGGCTGGTATGGCCAGCCGAAATATTGTTATGAAAAAACAAAACACGTTGTTCTGAATCAGCTTTGCAGTAGTCTTTGGTTGAAGATGCTGTATAAATTTTCCGCATGAACTCACCTGTCAAATTTTGACCAAGCAGAGCTCAAAAGTTGGACGTAGAGCGTGACCAACGCGTGACTATGGTGAGAAAAGTGAAAAGCATCTCTCTTCCTAGTCGGGGAGGAGCGTTGCGTGACGACACTTAAAACGGCTGTGTAGAAGACTATTGTCTTCCCTGCTTGTATTTTAAAATAACAGACTGAATTTTCGCGTCCGAGGTCAGTTTGAAATCAAAATGTTAATAGCGCGGGGCCAAAGTAACATAAACAAAAAACATTTCATATGAATTACAAAAAAAAATTAACCTGAGCCTGCGATCATTTGAAGACTAGACACTTGTCAGCGGATAACTTCAAGAAATACGCGTCCTGGATGTAGACATATTAAATTCTGCAAGCAGAATATTACAATGCTGATCGTACTACGTGAAAATTAACTCTGCAAGACATCAACACGACACCGAAAGAACTCAAAACAGAGCGGGATTGTAGCCATAGACAGCTGTTTCGCCCTCTTTGAGGCTCGTCAGTATAGCGTAACAACCGGAGAAAGCTCTGATAAAAAAATACGGTTTTTACCTTATTTCGTTTATTTAGCTTCTCTCAATTTGCTAAATGTGGGCAAACTTTACTGGAACGGAGTTGAATTACTTAAACGCTTTATTTATCTTCAATAAGCTAAGCGAAAAGAAAGTTCCTTGTTGCGTACTCACATCCTCCCTAATTAGAAGGTTTCCTCTTTTTCAGCGACAGGTGAATGGACAAACATTCACTCTACGGCAGCAAAGCACCTACAAATTATCCAATTTTACTAAAGGTCGCTGACTAGTTCTCTCTTGGTTTTATGGTCCTCTATTGTTGTTACTCAATCAAATTAACAACTAGTTTAAATAAAAACAAAAGTAAGCTGTTTCAAGTTAAGTTTAGCATACCTGGAGCTGTTAAGAGGAAAGATGCAAGAAAGAAGGCGCTCCAAAATAAATCGCACCAAACAAATCTTCTATCCAGCCGCGATGCCATATTGAAAAAATGGTTTTGTTGACGCCGTCAACCGGTGTCACAGTCTTTGATTCTGCTTTCTTCGAATTCGTTTTACCTGTTCGGTTTTCACAATTAATTACATTAGTTTTTTGTC
>CALNXI010000860.1:40413-54830 GCA_942486025.1 Porites evermanni | reverse complement strand
CCCCCCCCCCCCCCACGTTCGGAGGGCAACGGGAATTCCGCGGCGGGGGTGTCCAAAAGGAGGCAATTTCCGAGGGGGAGGGATTGCTTACAGAGGTTTTTTTCCAGGGGGTCTGAGTAAGATTGGTGAGTTATTTATAAATAACAGTTTCTCTGTTGAGCAAGCTATCAGTTATTTTGCTGTTACGGGTGTTTCAAAACAATTATTATTGTTTGCATTGATCATCTTTCATCTACAGTCGGCTAAATGCGTTTTCCATGGCTTACGCGATAGGTTTCTTTCATACAATTGTCATCTGCTCATGAAAAAACTTCCGGTCAGATCTAGCTGTTGATATTCCACATTTGATTCACCTTAAAATAGTCGTGTTCTAAGCCTTCCTCTTACATGTTTTAACTGAAATGAAAAAAGGAACGTTCACGTGGTGTTTAGTTTGAAGGTAACTGGTTATTTTGCAGATGACATTATTCATGTAGTCAGTAGTGTAAGGTATCGACGCTATGGTTAATTACTAATAACGTCCTTGAGCTTATTAGACCCCACCAACATAACTGAAAAGATTTTTTTCTCATTTTATCCCCGAAAAAAAATATCTTTCGTATAATAATATAGTGCAACAACATTTTGACACAAATATTCTTTCTAGAGGGTACCCAATCAAGTTGAAAAATTACGGGAAATTCCAGGGGGTGGGGGGGGGGGAAGGGAATGACATATGACAAGCACCCCTTGAAAGGAAATTCCAGCGGGGTGGAGGGAGCACAAGCTTAAGTGCCCTTCGTGGGGGCGAGGGGAGGGGGAAATGTATATTTTCTGGAACTACACATTTCGGGTTTACATTTGATAAGTCATTATGTTTAAATGTAGTATCGATTAGCAGACTGTATTCTTTTGTATTCAACAAATCCACACACTTTCTCATATATCACGTCAACGGTCAAGGGAAATATAGTGAAAATTATTCGGGCCATATATTCTAGTCTTCGTTAGTATCTACATTTGTCTGTTAGTATAGAAATCTACTGTTACCGCTTCTTCTTCTCGCCTGTTGTCACGCTAGGAGAGCGTGATGAACATGTGCACTTCAGACCAGTCACAAGACGGCTGCACTACAGTTCGGGAGCCTAGAAGATGTGGTGTATGATGAAAAAAAGAGTAGCTGTAAAACTGTTGCAGGAGCTGTCTGACCAATCATCTCATCAATCCCTTACTTGTTCCCGATCATTCTGAATCCAGCCATCATGTCTTAAGGGACTCGGAATCAGTTCAGGGCAGTTCTCAAGATAGATCGCAGTTTTATAGTTTACTCTGCGCGCGTGCTTTTACAGTAATTGTACTTAATATAACAGGTGCAATTCTGAAGCAACTGAAATAGATCATCTGAGGGTTCCTATTCCACTCCCAAGAGTTTAAACATTTCCTGGTAGGATCCCTGTTCTTTGAAGATTAGAGGAACCAGTACACTCGCTGTAAAAACGAAATTGTCCCTCTTGTCTGGTTTTTGTTCTTTGGTAAAATAAAAATTATTAAGGCTTTCTTTTCTGTGGATTAAGAGGGAACTCTCTCTACTGCTACACTTTATGGTTCGGTTGCAGATTTCTAAATTTATTTCCATACTGAGTCCCTCAATGCTCCCTTTTGCATTCCCCTTAACTGAATTCTCTCTGTACACACCAAAGGGAACATCAAGTCTCTTCTAGACAAAGATTTACCAATATCTGAAAACCTCTTATGTTCAGTTTTCAACCTTAGCACTAGTACCATGCCGTCAATGACTCGTGCAGATGGCTGGAAAATTTCTCCCGCAGCAGGTGTGTTCTTTTGCAGCTCACGGCTAGTGGGCCTCGCTAGGTTTCCGCTGTGACCTAGCTATTTGCTGTGGATAGCGCCCAGAGAAGTGGTCCCAGCGGACGACAGAGGGCATCTCTCATATGAAGCTGTCTGTTTTTTGCTATTAAAATAATGCTTGCTAATTGCTCTTATTTTAAAACTAAAGACTTCGGTACCCCCCGCTGTCCCTTGTCCTTCGTCTCCTTACATGGCTGATCAACTGGAACCCTACCAAAAAGGGTTTGGGTCACCGATCTTGACCTAAAATCCACCAAGCGTCAGATAATCATAGGCCTCCGGATGGGTCTCCTTGATGTGGGACATCTCAGAGAAGAATGTTGGTAAATAGCAGGCATAATTTACGTTATCGTAGGCAAAGCACCAAGGCTGTCACAATTCAATTGCAGATCAACGTAGTTCCCAATTAATGCCCATTTGATTGATTCTCTTACACGTACTATATCAAGCTGGGAAAAAGAAATGCCATGACCATAACGATTTTATATAGACACTAGCTCCACGTTATTTGTGAGAGTTTTAACAGTGCACTAGGGAAAACTTGTTTACTAGGTGGATTTTTGTTAAATCCTTCCTCTGGTTCAGCTCCAAATACTCTAGAAGTCTTACAAAGACGACTTTATCGACTGTTCGACTCTCTGACAACATTCTCTCTCTGACGAATCTTTACTGCCGGTCAGCAATGTATACACAAACCCAGTTAGCTCTTTAGAGACATGTATGGCACTGTCATTCAGCTCTGAAGGGCACGGTGCGCATGGCTAAGACATTTTCCTTTCTTGTTTCGAATGGGAACGCGGATGTCACCCGCAGCTTCCTGAAAATTCGAGACCTTATTTGCTGGGCCTTTATTTTGTTTTTTGTTTGTTTGTTTGTTTGTTTTCCTGCCTTACGAATAGATTTTTTCTCATAATGCGATTCGAACGCCACTTTTGAATTTTCCTCTCTCGTCACAATATTTGTATCAGTTTGGCATAAAAATTTTCTCATTTCTCCCGCCCCCGCCATGGATTAAACTACAAAAGCTATATTTAGTGCATACTAGTTGGCCTTGTTGATATTCTGAATGGTCCTTTCTTGCTCTTTTACATTAAAAAAATACTTTTAAAGCTACTCCCACGAAAGGTTATTATCAATACAAATTTTCAACTTTCACGAAATGAAACATTTCAGAAGTGTCCGCGGCCGCCATTTCCCGCTTACGGAAATGTGAAAATACAGAGTTTGTCTGGGAGTTGAAACGGGAGTTTGTGAAGGCATGGTAATATAGCTGTCCGAGAGTGAATATATTTTTTCCAAAAAAAGCTGGGTACGTGTGTTTGGAGACTTAACAGCCAGCTTGTTTTAGTGCTGATTTGCATGTTTATTGTTTGTTGAAACAAAAGAAAGGCACTATAACTTATGGGAATTGTACTTGTTTTTAAGAATTTTTGAAACAATGGCCGTATCCATTAGGTGAACCGGTAGGATTTAAAACTTTAAAAGTCTTTCTCTCACCGATTTGTTGTGCAGCTAGTTTTCGATCATAGGAACTAAAGTCTATTTGGATTTGTGTTTACGCCCCGAAAACAAAAATAGTCAAACACAGTACANCTTACGGAAATGTGAAAATACAGAGTTTGTCTGGGAGTTGAAACGGGAGTTTGTGAAGGCATGGTAATATAGCTGTCCGAGAGTGAATATATTTTTTCCAAAAAAAGCTGGGTACGTGTGTTTGGAGACTTAACAGCCAGCTTGTTTTAGTGCTGATTTGCATGTTTATTGTTTGTTGAAACAAAAGAAAGGCACTATAACTTATGGGAATTGTACTTGTTTTTAAGAATTTTTGAAACAATGGCCGTATCCATTAGGTGAACCGGTAGGATTTAAAACTTTAAAAGTCTTTCTCTCACCGATTTGTTGTGCAGCTAGTTTTCGATCATAGGAACTAAAGTCTATTTGGATTTGTGTTTACGCCCCGAAAACAAAAATAGTCAAACACAGTACATGTACAGTTTTTGTCATTTCCAGCCCGTATAAAATGGTTACTTGGTTATTGTTGTCCGGACTCACGGTTTACGTATTCGTTAATGTAGGATATGAACTTGGACTGATGCTGAGCTATACGGGCAATGGTTTCGTTCTGATGGCGCTGAGCATGATCGCTGAACAAAGTAGCAATTTGAACTATAGTCGGCGACCGCAGCAACAGTGATACTGGAAAGCTGCTTTTTAGACTTCGGTCAAAGCTTAAGTCTACCTCAGCGACCGCTACGATTGGTTGAAGAGTTTTATCGACCGCAGCGATCCTATATGACCTATATCAGGAAAGAGGCTTTCATCAGAATCAAGACTGTATCTTTTCATGTGCGAGAACATCTTAAATTGATTAAACGGCCGGCCAGAAAGAAAATAATTCTGTATTCATTAAAATCGACATAAAATTTCATTGCCCCCACCCCCCCCCCCCATTTCGGCTCATTCAATTGCAAATTACTGAATAAACCGAGTTTCACTGAAGCAATAGGCACTAACCAATCAGTTTGATCTCATTTGATGACGCCAATCTTTCCTCATTGGCTGAGACCTCCTCTATTGTTCTTTCTCTATATATTCGCGATACCACCCGGATGGTTTGGGCGGATCCGTAAACCACTGCACACTCTCAATACTTCATCCATATTCAATCAACTCCTCCTTTACAGTCCAAATTCCCAACAGTGAACCCTTGAATTCTAATGATGCCGTCTCCCAGCCTCTCTGTTCCATTGTCACTGACAATGTAAACACCAGTTCTCTGTGAGAAGTTAAGCGACAGCTAAACAAATGAACAATCAGAAGATAAAGCATTTCAAATGCAAGCATACGGCTTTCATCTTACACTCTGCCGATTTTAGGCTGAAAATATTCTTGTAATATTCTTAATGGTCTTTTTCTTAGTTCATGCCTTTCGCACTGATTGTACATATTTTGTACCACACAAATAGATTACATGTACTGCTCATCATTGAACATTTGGCTATCGCTAGTGAAGAGTGTTTCGTTTGTTGGCTAGTTTCGCCGTTTAGAGAAAGGAATAATTTTATATAAGTAAAAACATATCATTGTATTGTATTTACAGATTTTCAACTCGCGAAATTATATTCTTTTCACGATTTCAGCCTCAGGTTTATTCTTAAAATTTCTTAAAATTTCGCAAATTTCAGCCTCGCTATTCTTATGTAATATATTCTTATAAAAAAGAAAGAGCCTGTATTACTACTCCAGTCAAAGACAGAAACTGAAAGTTCAGCCGAAGAAAATAAACATGCAAATCCGCAAACAAATGGGTCCGGAACATACATCAACCATGCTTAAAAAGTAGGCACATAAGTAAGCATTCATTCTTCCAAGCAGAGGTTTCGAATCAGGGCCGGGGCACCCAACGACTGTTTTCTGTTTCGGAGAAGCAAAAATATTGCCTAGAACTTTTTAATGACCTGAGGACGTCTCCAAATTTCTCATTTCTCATTTTTGAAGCTTATCTAATAAATTCCCTAGGATTTTCTGAAGTTTAATTTTTCACATTTTACTCCCCTGATTAGGTTATGTCTCGTAGAAAAAGGAAACTTAAAAATATCGGATTCAAAAACGTGATGGAGAGAGGAATAAAGAAAATTATCACTTTCGTAATACGTGACATTTTCGGGAAATTAATACTAAAGCCCTTGTAATTTCGAAAAGACTCAAGTTACCCCGTGATAAACGAACAGATGCAAATTTTATAGCTCCGCTTAGAATGCTTTTTTAGAGATGTAAGAGTACTCCGGACACTGAGCCTAAAGAGTATTTTCATCGTGCTTAGGAGGAAGCGGCGTCGTTGAATGCCCCTGGAGAAAGGAACGAACAGGACTACTAAATAAGCAAATAGATAGATATGAATAAACAAACCTTCTAGCAATGAATAGTAGCAAAATTTGTTTCGAGGATTTTCTTAGTGCCCAGCTAACATGACCACATGCTGACAATTTTATTATTTTTTTTGCCGTAGAAATATCCAACGTCAAAATTGGTTTTCAATCAATTATGTAGAAAAAAAATAACCGATTTTCAAAGTAAAAATTGAAAATTGACAAGACATTCCTCAAAGGCTAGAGAGTAGACTATTTTAAATGGACTTGATGCTATCTGGGGGAGTGTAGAGACTTTATTCAGGCTTCAGTGCGACTCCTCTAGCCTAAGTGGTTAGCGTGGAAACCTCAGGAAACAATGAGGGTCTCAATGGGGTGGTCGCTTTTACGGTTATCGGCTAAAATTTTGGCTCTTTTACGGCTATCGGTTAATTTTTTTCAGTTACGGTTAACAAAAAAGTTAAAAATTAATTTCTTTTGTTTCAAAGAGTTAAATATTAATGAACCTGTATTTTTTGTATCTTCAAAGCAAAATAAAGGTCTTAGGATCATCTCAGGATAAACTGAAGCTATTCTTTTTGAAAAATTTTAACATTTGATAGATCATACTTTTTATAAAGTATTCCATTTCTAATATTATTTTACGCATAGAAATGTCAATAGTCAATTTAAAAATAATCTTTGGGAAAAAGCAAAAGCAGACACGCCAACGCCCAACTCAAGGCCGGGGCGCGACATTCATTTATAACAGAAATGGCCGTTTTCATACTAGAGACGGATTATTCGTGTGTGATGGGTTATACGTTTGATAATTCGCGTCAGATAGGTAATACGTCTTAATTTGAAAATGGAATGGTTTTAATTTTGAATGAACAATCCGCCTGACTTTAACCGTCAATTTTGACGGACAGTTTATCCGTTCAGATTATCCGTTTCAGATAGCCTATGTCAGGATGATTGGCTCCTGCCTATGTACAGCCGCCCACTCCCCTTAGAAAAAAATCGAAGAAGGGGTGTCTGTAGGGGAGGGGGCGACTGTACAAAGGTTAGTCTCATACGGATCCTCTATAATCCATTTCCAGCTCTAGTTTGAAATCAGCCAATGAAAAAATTCCCGTGTCCAGTGTTTTTAATTATAACGAAGAACTGTACAGAACAACTGTTTGCCGTTGGCTTGTCCATAGGCCTCATTATTCCGCGCAGCTAATGCGTTTTGGGTCACGTGGTCCGAGCGAGTTTTTTTCTCAGATACGCCACCGAAATGCTAGCCTGTTCCAAGCGTTCAGATAGTGGAGAGCGATGCGAAGTAAAGAAAGCGATGAAAAGTAGAGGGGAACTGGGGAGAGAGGTGAGGGAACCCTCCCTCACCTCTCCCCCTCCCTCACTTTTATTTTTTTCGCGCTCCTTTTTACTTCGCACCGCTCCCCACTATCTGAACGCCTGGAACGGGCTACCGAAATGCCTTGACTGAGATTGCGTGGAAGACGCCGTACAGGGACCGGAGTTGGGACTAGGCGGCAATGTATACAGTAGCGTCATAGAAAAAAAGGGAATTGTTGCAGGGATTGTTGTTTATCGGCAACGTGTTTTACAAACAGTGACATCTCTTAGTTTCACTAGTATTTCGAAGGCACGACCTCCTGAAAATCGCAAATTTTAATCCCCAGCAAGAAGCCAGAGTTTCGCTATGGAAAAAATTAGTTCCCTGAGAGAGTGGCGGAATTGGAGTCTAGGTCTAGGTCACAACTAAAAAGCGCTTGGCCTAACGTGCGTACGGAGTCAAAGTAGCCGAGAAATAAATAACGCAACCATAAGTGGGTTTAGAACCTTCCTTAAAATTAACAACTCTGGAGAACAATTTCTTTACGGTTAACTCTTTTTGACCCTATTTACGATTAACGGTTAAAATTTGTCAATTTTTACGGCTATCGACTAAATTTTTGGTCGTTTTACGCCTATCGGTTAACCCCATTGAGACCCTCAACAATCGGGGTCGATTACAAACTGAAAATACACCCTAATCATTTGAACGTTATGAAATCATCCACAACAAGTTATTTTGTAACTTCAGTGCTCAAGGAGTTAGGAAAATGCTACATGGAAACGTTTTATGATTGGACAGGGAAGAATCATGTCCCAGTGTTGAATTAAAGGGTGTGACAATAAAATAAACACAAGAAGCACATTCAGGATAAGCTCAGGATATGACCCTGGGGTATGAATCAGAAATCCTTCAAAAAAAGGTTTATGTTTGATTTCGGGGGTCACAGATTTAACGTTTTTAAAAGCCCTGAGTAAGCCCCACTCATAGACATCAATAACCCCTTTGTGCACGTGATCGTTTAATCTCGGAACGGTCTAAGAACATTTTTGATCCTACACTTCCATCAGACCGGCCGAGGTATAATGAGTCCTAACCTTCATTACATCCCAGGAGGGTTGACTGAAATGATAATTGTTTTGGTTTTATCTTTGAAGCACGGTTGTCACGTCGCTTTTGTGAGAAAGTGGAGGAAGGGCGGTGAAGCCTGCGTTCATCCGCCTTTTTTAAGATGAGGGGGCGGATATGTCAACAGACTTGTGACGGAGTGTGACATCCATATACGAGGCTGACACTGTCAACTGACCTTGTTGTGGCGCGGGCGCCAAAGTGAGGGGAAACAAGGAAGCTTGAAAATAGATGACATAAATGTGGGCAATACCTTCCATCCGCCGGTCGTTTGGACATATTTTTAAGCGATTACGCATTCGCTGAATTTATCGTCTGCTTGTGTAGGATCTGCTGGATTTATTTTCTTTAAACAGTCAATGGCGTACAAACTTCTTCTTCTGTCAGACTGGTTGATATGCCTCGTGAACCACACGATGTTCCCGACAACTGCTTAGCACAGCCGAATTGGCTAGAATAAGTCATCGATGTACACACTTTTCTAATCTTTGCAAGGATGGCCAAATCGAAGAGTTCTTCGTCTTTGGTTTCAGTTTTGTGTACCTTCGCTTGCGTACGTGAGGCATGTGTTTTGTTGATGAGCGTGATATTCATTAGATCAGCTGGTGAGTATGAACTTAAGCTATGGTGTTGTTAATTTGAATTTTGATTTTTATACATGTCGTCGGCAAATACTAATAATGAAATGAGATGTCTTTGCTACATTTTATTCGTAAGTGTGACACGTCTTTTATTTACGAAAAACTAACCAGAATGAACAGTATGAGTTAAGATTCAGAAAACCCCCAATTTAATTAGACCTATTTATTATTATGCATGGAGTTTGCTGTTTGTTTATAACAAGGAACGAGAGGTTTACTTAAGCTTAAATATGGCATGCATACGTTTTGTGTGGTGTTGTGCGGGTTTTTTCCCTGGTTTATGGTTTCTCCGTGTTTTACACACGGTAAAGTACATATAATATACAAAAACGCGATTTACAGGCCGTGTCCTTTTATTGAATTTTTTGATAGATTTTCTCTGTCTGAATTTAAAAACAGTCGAGTTGGGTAGTAACTGTTAAATACCCTGCCATGATGACTGTGTGGCTGAAGGTTAGTAATTCAGTACTCTCTGGAAATGCCTTAGCCTGAGAAAACAGCCAACATTTGGTGATGCTACCTCTGGTTTCTCCACCAAATGATGTCTGAGAAACAAGTGCAGAAATTCCATACTGATGACACATCACTACCCATATCTGGGTAGTACTTCTGATTGATTGAATCAAATTTCCCAGGTGGCACAACCAATCAGAAGCACCACCCAGATCTTAGTAGTGATGCGTCATCACTATGGAATTTCTGCGCTCGTTTCTCGACGTCATTTGGTGGGGAAACCCAGGGTTGTCGAAATGCGCCCGCGACCGGCTCTATCGCCGGCTACTTTGTAGTTTTCGCGAGCTTTAAATTGTTGAAGAAAAGTGAAAAATGGACGATTAAAAAAAGTTGTTAAGTAGAAAATAGAATAGAAAAAGAAATTGTTTTCATCATGTCCTAAATGTTCTTTTTCACGATTTTTAAGGTGTTTTCTAATCCGCTCCCACTTAGTTCTTTCCATAGCCATAATAATTATGATACCGCGAAGCCAATAAAAATAGCGTTGATGCATGCGACGGGTTTTATTTATGTAGTCTTTAAATAATTCTTTGTTCAGAATGAAGAATAAAAGACACTCAAAAGCTTTTGAGTGTTTTTTTGCACTCATCTGGCACGAGTTTGTGTTTGAAATTGAAAGAAGCGTATTGCGATATATTAAAGTACCTATCTTACATGAAATTGGCTGACACACATGACACATTCGAAAACATTGGTTAATTTGTCAGATGTGTAGAACATCATTTAATTTTTTTTAATGGATTGATGCTAATGAAAGAGACGTGCATGCTACGTGTGCAGACATAAAATTTGTTATGATATATTTTCCAATGAAAGTTGTTTGAAACTTCATTCTTATACAGAAAGTTGCCGTAAGAAAAACATTTTTAATTCTGCATCAAAGTTTGACTTACGCATGTGCTGATAATGCCAAATGAATATTCCCACTCTTGGTATCTAGTTACACTTGCTCAATCCACACCTGGTCTTGGGAAACTTGTATTTAGAGTTTGTGTGAGAAAATGGCTATAAACGACAGTCCTCTCTGGTCAACTTTTTTAGCAAAATTAGAAAGAAGTGAAGGTGAGTCTGTTGATATTTTTAATAGAAAAGTGTTGGAAAGTAAAATAGTTTTTGTTGACCAGCAGTAAGTTGTTTCTTCGCGGTGATTTTACGTCTGTTTTTTCCTTTGCTTGACTGTGAAAGTGATCATGATTTTTGGTAGCTTTCATACAAATGTTTCATAAATCTTATTATAGCATTACTGAATTGGCTTGTATTAATATTAATTGTGAATTCTGTAGTTATTTGAATCGTTCTGCTTCCTTATGAATGTAATAAATTATTTGATTGAAGACAAGTATACCCATACAGAATCTAATTTATAATAGTGAATTAATAATCACACAACTTTGTCACTCTTAATAGACTAAAGAAATGATCTGTTATCAGTAAAAAAATCTTACTGTGAAATAATAAACATTATTATTGTAAACAAAAAAATATGGACCTAACATGTACTAGGATATGGCATCTATGGAAAATAAAAAAACTGATTGATGATTTTCATTCGAAAACAGATACTCA
Source organism: Porites evermanni (assembly GCA_942486025.1). NCBI lineage: Eukaryota > Metazoa > Cnidaria > Anthozoa > Scleractinia > Poritidae > Porites > Porites evermanni. The sequence goes on along the minus strand of CALNXI010000860.1, from coordinate 43,944 downwards.
GGGTTGTTAGCTTTGCTCTCAGGAGAGCCAATTTCAGCTAGCGTTAAAACCTCAAATCCTTCTTTCTCCAGGGCCTTCACCCCTTGGAACCCCAACACAGTGCTGCCCCTGTAGCCCACTGGGGGCCCGGGACCCAGGACCCCTCACCTCCTGCCTGGGGGGCCTCCGGCCCCCAATGCCGCCTACTTACTTTAATTCTCCTGCCACTTGAAATCATTTTGACCACCCTGGAAACCAGTGGTAGTGGCTGTTTTCTAAGGCTAGATGTACATGTATATTAATCAAGGAGGATGTTATCCACTTAGGCTTAAGGCTGATCAGATCTGCTTAATTTAGTCTTTTTATCATACAAAAGCTGAATTTAATAATTGTTTTATTATTCATTCAAAATATTTCTAAATTTTTCAGCAATGTTAACCTCCCCATAAAAAAAATCTCCAAAGCATTTGCTCTGTTTGTCAACTTTAGGATTTATGTTTTTTGTTTTTTTCCTCACACATATACTTCTCAAAAAAAAGCTGACGTCCATAGGGCAATGGCATATTGAAATTCTCCTGTTCAGTTTGAGTTGAAAATTCAGCAACTTCGTGTTTGGATAGCTGTGAACTCTTTTGACATTAGTTTGAGTTCACTCATGCATAAAGAGCTAAGCTTAAGGCCATCTGACACCACTGCCTGGAAACAAGGTTGCCCTTTTTATATTGGGGTAAGAACTCATCAAATCAGTTCGAGGGGATTGGTAACTTTAGCAAAACAGCAAAAGATATTTAGAATGAAATAAGTAAAGTAGCTATGTACATGCTCATATGCCAGTTCTCCTGTTTCCCTGGGAGTACATCTCCTGGATATGGCTCCAATCTCCCTGTCTCCTGTTACCAAATCTTAGAAAAAATCAACTTTTGAAATTGTCTGCAATTTAGTTTGGAAGTTTATAGCCCATTTTTTCCGAAACTTGAAAACATTTCTTAATTCCGGGGTATTTTTGCACATAAATTATTGTGCCACTGAACTTTGATGGTCTGTATTAGGTCCTTGTCTGTTAACTTAATGCAAGACCTCATAGAATGTCCAAAGCCACACCCATGCTATACTTTGGTCTCGGTCAATTTGTGTTTATCATAGGCAAGTTATCACAGAATAAGCAATGTGCCATATTTTGCTTTTTAAAGCCCTTTTTTGTTTAATTTGTGCTTTTGTTTCAGAAAGCTTTCAATTCATTGACACTACAGCTGTTGTGCATATGGTACTAGAATTCAACAAGACTGCAGTTAATCAGTCAATCAGCTGTCGCACAGATGACCCAAATGCTTCTACAAAATTGTTTTTCAATTTTCAAGAACGGCCTGTTGGGGGCAGAATTTCTTTGGATAAACAAGTCTATACCATTCATGGTGTTGAGAAGACTGATCGTGGGACTTACGAATGTAAGGCAACAAGCAGTCAGTCAGGTGTTGGGCCAATTTCCCAGATAGTGGAATTTATCGTTGATGAAGGTAAATGGCTTTCATGTATGCTTGTCCCAATTAATTACTGGTCAGTGCATGTGGAAGAGGGGGTATGTACTGTAAGGGGCTATTCATGATACTGGAATGACTCATTCTATCTTCATATATTTCTCTGTATTTGTTTAAATGATACCAAAACAACAAATTGTTCTTGTACAAGTCAATCTGGAATGAGTTCATTCTGGTTTTCTTTCCCAATGAAATTGTCGTTCACGTTTGAAATTTCATTCTTGCATCATGTAAACTGAAAACAAACTTCGTTCTGGATTCAGAATCGCAAATTGTGTAGTCTGTAGCAAGTGGCGCATGCATATCTGAACTAGTGTGAAAACTGCGTAAGCAAGAACACCTACGGCTGAGCCGTTCGATTTTATCATGTGAATGCAGAATGAATTGTACTCAGGAACAAAACTCATTCTGGAATTAAAGTCATTCTAGTATCATATAAACAGTCACTTATATTACATAATACATAAAAATAGAAATTAAAAGTTCCAATACTCTCTTTTTTATTTCCAACCCAAAAAAGTTTTTCAGAGAAATATTATTATTACTCTACTCTTGAATTGTGTATGTTTTTTTTATTAATGTTAGCTAGGCTCATATTCTGTATTTATGACAGCACATTATGCAACCTGCTTTATACTTAATAAAAGCATATAAACATTGCCTTTAACATTGGTCTGACCTAGGGAACTGATTATAAGGCAGGTCTGAAATAGGGTATCAAATTTTTGATCAGGCCTGAAATAGGGTTGGGAAAAATCACAGACTTTGGGTGTCAAGAAGCATGCTGCACACCCCCACCCAATTTTTCTGGAAGTACTCCCCGCTCCAGGGGGGGAGGGGGGTGGTGCTATCCAACTTTTGAACAACTGGGGCCAGGTCCTAAAGGTGTTCATCTTAGAGGGAGTTGACTGCAGAGTGTATAGAGTGTTTTTTTTTTCCTTTATATTTAATTCTTTTTTGACACCCAATCCTTGCTTTTTTAGAGATGACACCGTGCTGTCCTGACATCTATCCTCCTTTAGCAACTTTGAAGCCTGGAGAGAACACAAGTTTTGCTTGTCATGTTAAGTTGGAAAGTGGTAACAAAGTTTCCCTAGAAAAATACCTTGATTTTACGTGGTACAGGAAAAATGGATCAAGCTATGTGAAAATTTCTGACAGTGAAACACGCAGATATAATGAAAGTTGCTCACTTTTAATGATTAAAAATGCCAAGGTTACTCCAGTTGGCGGAGTGTATTACCACTGCGAGATATTTTATCGGGGAAACAAACTAAAGAATAGCAAGACTTATGATGTTGGTTTGGTGGTTCAAGGTAAGTTGGTATTATTTTATGTTGGTTATCCTGTGGTTTATCTTTGATATCCTGTGGTTTCCCATGGGAAAACAGTCAAAGTGATAAATTGAGTGCCTAAAGTACGTCTAAGCTTTTAAATTTAATTTTGTCATAAATGTGCCTCTGGCTATCAATTGCTCTTTCTTTTCCGCTAAGATCTAGGCCCATCCTTGTCTCCTGGGGGACAAGAGGAGCATTTCGATGATTAGACAAAGTAAAGAGTTACATAGGCTTTAATGACGGGATAAAGGTGACCTAAGTTTAAGCAAAGACGTTTATGAGCGATGCAAGTCAACCGGAAGTGGACCTTTCGGATTCTCGGGAAGTGGTTTCGCCTAAATTTACGGGAAAACCGTCTCCATAAGAGCAAAGGCACTTGGCAGTTTATTACAAATCAGGGGCACCCAACGTCAATTTTTGGACAATATCTCTTCGGAAGACGATTTGAGATCTAGAACTTTCGGAACATTTGTTGTAAAATTTATTGCTGCCTGTCTCTCCTAGGATTTTCGAACATCCTAGAAATGGTATAATTACCCATTTTTAACGGATTTTTACCCTTTGAAAGGTCACCTAGATTTTTCGGAGCCTTTTTGTGGCTAAAATTTTCGAAAAGATAAGTTTTGATCTCTACAATTTTCGCATCACAAGACTTTCAGCTAGGAAATCCGAAAAGATGA
>CALNXI010000860.1:0-28447 GCA_942486025.1 Porites evermanni | reverse complement strand
CCTGAGCGCTTCTAGGATACATAATACTTTTAGCATTTCGACCCGTAGCCGAAAAAAAAAATTAGGCAGTTGTTCTATATCCTTTCTAGTTCACCCAGGTAGAAGTCCTAGCATGATGTTATTATGCCTGAGCGCTTCTAGGATATATAACACGTTTAGCATTTCGATCCGTAGCCGAAAAAAAGAAATTAGGCTGTTGTTCTATATCCTTTCTGGTTCATCCAGGTAGAAGTCCTGGCATGATGTTATTATGCCTTAGCGCTTCTAGGATATATAACACGTTGGCAATGAAATCGACCGCAGACTTTAAAATGTTCTTTTTAGAAGGCACTGAATTATTTTTTCCGGACACTTTGTTTGATATCGCATTTTTAATTAATTTTATTTGTCGCCCCAGGATGATGACATGATTGCGCGAAAATTGACGCCTCTATCATATTAGACGCGAAATACGATCAGAGATTAAGGGAATAGGGAATGTTGCAAGCTACTGGGTATCCAGCTGAGATAGCTGACTTTTACTCAGCTATCTCAGCTGGATACTGAGGGGTTTTTTTGGTTGCTAAGACCGTGCAGCTCAGAAATAACTGCGGGGTTAAAGCTTTTGACTGAAAAGTTTCTCTGTGTCTTTATGTGAGAAACAGTACATGAGTGATACCCATTATTGCAGTTAGTTTTATTGTTGTTAGTTTGATGGCCTTTACTTTCACTACTCTTGTAACTCAGAGGTAATTCACCAGGACCATATAACCAGAAGGTAAAAAGAAATCCTTCTTCCAGTGGAGTGGCAAGTGAAATAATATCTATGTTAGTTCTCCACCTGACTATTTAACAAAAGAAAATGTGGCACAATGATCGAAAAGAGATGGTGAATTATAAGGCTGGTGAATACATGATAAAGATGTTTTTTAGTCCGCCGTGACACAGGCGGCTCGGAACTGGAAAAGTTCGAGTACTCCCTACAGTTCTTAGGGTTGAATCCTGTTGGGAGACTTGGGAGTATATTCGGAATTTTTCCTGCGAGCCGCCTGTGTTATAATTGCGGAACGAAATGGAACATCGTTCTTAAAAGATTGGCATTTTTACCACTTTTGATTGTGGGCCATCTTAGCAAGTCTTGTGCTACGCATTGCTAATACATTTGGGATCATACTTTTCTGGGAAACTGCCCACCTACCCCTCTCCTAAGCCAATATTTTGCCCCAAGTGAGAAGTAAGTGTTAACGTAGGCTTAGGGGAGGGGTAGGTGGGCACCCAGAAACTTATAGCTATAATGATCCATATAATGTCACCCGAAATTTTTCCCATATTTACTGAAGCAATAGATGATATTATCTTTATAGGTTTAACAGAACTCAGCAACCTTCCAGATGTATCTGCAACGCGAGGTCTTAGTAAGGAAGCCACTGTTGCCCTTTCTGCAGTTGGAGCAATCGTGTTGCTCTGTATCGTCCTGGCCTTCACCTTCTGTTGCTTTTTTCGTCGTCAACAGAAGCAGATTGCGGAGAATCGTAGCCAGTTTTTCAAAGTACACTCAGAGGAATACCAGGTAAATATCGGTGCAAAAGTAAACAACTACAGTGAAACCACTATTAACCGGACACCTTCGCGACCTTCCCAAGTGTCCGCTTAATAGAGGCTGTCCGCTTAATAGAGGTTTGTAAAAATTGCGTAATGTTTGTTAGCGATTACATTAAACGCTTACTCTGTACTTTAATAAACTTCCATGTTGGTAAGGAAGCTAAGGAAGCTGTGCTGTACTTTGTGCAAGACTTTTAGGTGAACTTTTGACAGCTAAATTAATGTATTGATTTATCTTTATTAATCGACTACAGTATGTATTTCAAGGACATAATCCAATACTACTATTGTCAATTCAGTCCGGTGTCCGCTTAATAGAGGTTTTTAACGGTAGAAATTAGCCAAATACAATTTATTTTAGTGTCCGCGTCTGCTTATTAGAGGTGTCCGCTGAATAGGGGTTCGTTATAAAGGCCGGCACCGGGCTTAGTGTCCTCTTAATTGGGAGCTCGCTTAATTGAGGTTTCACTGTACATTCAAACCTGTATTACGCGGTCACCTCTGGGGAATAGCTTACTGACAAGTTTGAGAAACTTAAAAGTTATCCAATGAAGGTGGTGAAAGAGCGACAAATTGACCTCAAACGGTTTACCAGTTTCTGATTACCAATTTCTACCACTTCTTGTGCCAAAGCAAATGAAGTAAAAGACCACTAAACGCCATACACAGTGTATATGTTGCACTAATACGGTACGTGTTGTCCAAGTGGCCGTTTAATAGAGGTGAAGACAATAACACAACAACTTGTTGGGACGTCATAAAATATAATGAACATAGTGTTAAAACATTCATTGTCTTGTTTTAGTTTGACCCTGATCGCACACTGCTTGAACAATGTAATGATCTTCCTTATGACCCTGATTTCGAGTTTCCTGAGGACAAGCTCATTCTTGGGGAGGTGCTTGGATCAGGGGCCTTTGGAAAGGTCATTAAAGCAGAGGCTATAGGAATGGACGACTTTAGTCCCAGAGACAAAAGTCCAGTAAAAGGTGGACCGCGACTCAGTCTGCTCCGGCGATACATAAACTGCAGCAAAACATACTACGATTCTAGAGTTAGCGCTTCTAAGAAGACCACTGTTGCTGTTAAGACCCTTAAAGGTAACGTAATAAAGTTTTTTAGAACTTAATGCCGTTAAGAAAGATCGACTGCAACGTCTCTTAAATTGAATTTCCTGCTGGGGGTGGTGGAGGTGAGAAATGAACTTGGCTGGTAGTAACCTAAGCATCGACTTGGAGACGAGAATGAGGCGGGGGAGGAGATTCTGAGTACATTACTGAGAAAATTTATGATCAGCTAAAGATTAACGAAGCTGGGGGTTGAAAGTTGCTTTTTTTGGAGAGGGGTGGGGGGCGGTAACAGACTTCACTTCGACAGGTGTCACCCTTTTTCAATTGACAAAGCTTTCACAGGGTCAAATCAGTGCCCCTCTCTCAGTTTACAGACTTTTTACAAGGTTGTTTACAGGTTCAAGAAAGCTCTCTTCTGTAATTTACATGTTGTTTACAGTATTCTGGCACCGTTTATTTACATGCTATTTACTTTTGTGCACTTCAGAGGGAGCTACTATAGAGGAGTATAGAGACCTGGCTTCAGAACTGAAAATTCTTATGCACGTTGGAGTACACACAAATATTGTAAACCTTCTCGGTGCTTGTATCAAGCGCGACTGTATCCTTGTTATTCTGGAATATGCACCATATGGGAGTTTACTAAAGTTTTTACGAGGCAAGCGAGATGTTTATGAAGCAACCTGGTCTACGACTACCAGTGACCCAGAAATACGGTTAGATATATCAAATCTAGTGGGGTATGCCTTCCAAATATCCCGTGGAATGGAATACCTGGCGTCTAAAAAGGTAAAATACTAACGGCTTTTCTCAAACAAAATCAGACGCCCACATTTATTTAAATGTTATTTGCGGGCACTTGTTCTCTCGCCCTTTTCGTGATCTTATTCGTTAATTTGACTGACAGTCTGGGCTTGTTGTTTTGCGCCGAGGTAAATGTAGTTATTCTCGCGAAGCGCAAGTACCGCGCGTGGTCTTAGCGACCTGCAACATACAGCTATTTCGAGAAAGGTTGTCGGAAAAAGTACACGGGACAATCCCGAAAGGTCTTGTGGGTGGTTTTGAGTTCACTGTTCTTCAAAGAATTTTGAAAGAATGGCACAAAAAGCCATAAACGTATGTTGCACATGCTAAAGGAAAGCAACAAGAGAAGATTCGCCAGAGATACTGGATCATTATAAGGTTCTGGGAAACTGCCCACCTACCCCTCCCCTAAGCCAACATTAACACTTTGTTCTCACTTAGGGCAAAATGTTGGCTTAGGGAAGGGGTAGGTGGGCAGATTCCCAGAAACGTACAATTATTCTCTCATAAATTTCGGATCATGACGCCGCATTTAAGGGGAAAACAAAAACTAAAAATTTAATGGCAACACACAAACCTTAATTAAACCATTCTCCTAGTAACACTCTAAGAAATAGTCCAGTTTTTAACAGATGGTTTGTTTCTTGTGTAGCTGGGCAATTATTCACTCGAGTCTTAACTGATACAAATTAGGTAACCTATTTAACGATCATATGTACACCACCTAGGACGCAATACCAATAAGGCCAAAAAAAAAGATATCCTATTTATTTTAAGGATGGAGGCCTTTAAAAACCATACCCTATCTGGCAGCATGTACCTAACTAGCCTATATATGGGAGAACTCCTCCCCCGGTTTTTAGTTTTGTGGTGACAATTGAGTGTTTGAGATAACGATAAATGACCTAATTGACGCCCCCTTCCAAAGTCCGGGCATGCGTAGAAGGAAAATGTTTGGGGTTTAATTTTGTTGTTGTTTTCTTTCTTATTTGTTTGTTTATTTATTTACCTTTTTTCTTTTTTGGCCTGCCTATTTGACCAGTGTATTCACCGAGATTTGGCGGCCAGAAACGTCCTCGTGGGAAAAGACTACGTTATGAAGATCGCTGACTTTGGTCTCGCGCGCGATATTTACAAGAGTGACTTGTATGTGAAGACGACAAGTGGTGTATTGCCAATTAAGTGGATGGCTCTGGAATCGTTGTTTCAGAAGGAGTACTCAGAGAAGAGTGATGTGTAAGTACAAGTAACATGCCAAAAGTGTTGAAGGGGTATGTGTTTATATGGAAACTGTGAAAGGTTTGAACCCAGGAGTCATTTCAAAAGTAGGTTGAGTTTGATTGTCCGGGTGAACGTAGTCCTGAATAGGACTGTTGTTGTTGACAGTGACTGACGTTTCGACAACCTGTGCGGTAGTCATCTTCAGAGTCAAAGTGAGTTGTATCACGTCAGTTGATGGTATTATACTCTGGTTATTGATCTGATTGGTCAATTACGTCGCGATGTTTTTGGTCGTCTGTCAGTTAAGACGTGATGTTATTGGCTATGAAGACTCGTAATCAGTAATTGGTGCGTTTCGATCCATCTATTGTCACAGTCAAACAGTCGTCTATTGTTAGTCAAATTGTCATTCTCTCGTAGTTAGTTTTGCTTCATCTCGTCAATAAGTAGTTTGTACGGCGCTGGTAACTGTAGCCAACAGTTACCAGCGCCGTCCACAAGAAACAAATTTCCCGGATTCCGGAATCCACAAGCAACAAATTTCCCGGATTCTGGAATCCACAAGCAACAAATTTCCTGGATTCTGGATTCCACAAGCAACAAGTTTCCTGGATTCTGGAATCCACAAGCAACAAATTTCCCGGATTCCGGATTCCACAAGCAACAAATTTCCCGGATTCTGGAACCCGGATTCCTTACATGTGGCGAGTTTTTTAAGTTCCTTGATTTATTTGCATGCCAGTTTGATGCCTGCTTTCAGTCGGCTGTACTGGATTTAAGAAGCGTCTTAATCATCTGTTTCTACAAGTACACAGTTTAACTTTTTCCAAATGCAATCTTATTCCCTTTCTTCTGCTTAGAGAGTTTACGTTTTAAACTTTGGCTTTGAACTTTGCAGATGGTCTTTTGGTATTTTATTGTGGGAGATCTTTACACTTGGCGGGACACCGTATCCCACCATACCTATGGAATCTCTCCTCGACTTTCTCAGTGATGGAAAGCGTATGGAAAACCCTCAAAACTGCCCCTCGGAGATTTATAACATTATGCAGAATTGCTGGCTGGAGAATCGGGATAACCGACCAGAATTTGTTCAAATCAGCATTTTGATTGGCAAAATACTCGAGCAACGTGCTTCCCAGGTGAGTCCTTTCAGTCCAGCAGAATGGTGAAATAATTGTGGGGTTTATGGTTAAAGCACCAAACTTGGCGTAATGATAGTTTATGACACAGTAGACAATATTGGTTATGGACCCCATCTAGATCTATCCCATGATTTCAAATACAGCACACTGGAGATTCTTTGAGTTAATTTATAAACACCTCACGCTCCGCTATTAAAACGTGAAGATTTGAGGGAAATAAAACAGTCGAACCTCTCGGTACGGACACCTCTCTAATACGGACTCCTGACCGTTACGGACAGTTTCCAATGTCCTGACAAAATTCTCATACATTTATTTAAAGAAAAACCTCTATAATACGGAACCTCTCTAATACGGCAACGGACACTAAATCTCGGCCGAGAGAGTAAATTCATATAAACTGAACTTAACCTCCATATTACGGACACTGCGGTGATCAGTCAATTTCTCAATTCTTGGTTGACTATAGTTTGTATATCATATTATCATATCATATGATCAAATAGACCTATTCGGCTGACTCAATGTTGTACCTAATTCAAACCCTTTGGGAATAAAACGTTTTGATTCAGGAATTTCCATATCATTTAAATGTGAATGCCACATTATAATACAAATACAATACACAAAGAATCTTATCCCCAGGAGATTTGAATTGGATACAACATTGAGTTAGCCGAATAGGTCTATTATCCACTCCCCTCAGGGCTTTTCAGGGATAATTTACAACACTGGTTGGGGGACTTTGCCAGACTGCTTAAGGTGCAGTTTACAAGTACTGAAGGAACGAGTAATGATGCCCCCATACATGAGTGTGAAAGTGAGATAGACCACTATACCGGGCACTACGTGCCCTACTCTTTACGAAGAGTGTGTTCGTCCTTATCCGAGAAGACTAGAAAGTCAAATCGTTTGCAGATGTTTTCACAAAGACAGCACTTTCTTCTCAGTTCAGTTTAAAGACCCTGAGTGTTGGTCCGGCCGGGGTTTGAACCAACGGCCTCCCACTCAGCAGACCGGCCCTTATCCCATTGAGTTAGCCGGGCGGCGGTTTTTTGTATACCTCTAAGAAACTTCTATACCCTCTGTAACAATAATGTTAGGAGTAAGTAATGCGATAAGTGGTTGCACGAACAGTTTGTGTAGGCTACCGCATACGCAAATGCCCCGTTGTTTTTTTAATGGTTGTCATCCGTCGTCATTTACCAGTGTTTAAATGCAGCGTATCAATCGGACACTTACGGAGCTATCGGTAATTTCCTCAACGTACAAAGTTTTTTTTAGAGAAAATATGGGAAGGAACGTTTGGGATGTGTGATATACTGGGTAGTTCTAGTCTGCTTTACACCGCACTGAGGTATGGGTGTGATGGAAACTGGGCGTCTTTTTCTCTCAACAGAGAGTTGTATCCGGGTACATTAAGTTAACAGAAGATAACAACTATGGCAGAAACGATTACTACCTCGATCCGCTTGATGCAGACTCAACAATTCCTCGGACGAGAGCAGATGTTTATGACAGGTTAGTAAGTGAGAACTTTACATTCAAGTACGAGATTTGGCTTTAAGTTTTTTTCGCATAATCTTAAAAAAAGGACACCCTGGAAAGGTTCATAGTACATTTTTTCACCAGGAAAGTTAGAACTGTCATCTTTATTCAAAGAGGTTAAGCCCCCTGCCGGTCGCAAAATCACAAAAGCTCAAACATTTAATAGCTCGTTTCCGCCACCTCGAAATTCTTGCAAAAACTCGCAGTAGAATGACGACGACTATCACGTTTTTCCGCCAAATTGACGCTGGTTCACGCGCGAGTACTCCTTAGTATTGAGAACATCTCGCGCTCGTAGTTGTACTCGTCTTAAAATCTAATGGTATCTCTTCTTTCCAATGAGTATCCGGCTGTTAATTATACTCCAGTGAGCCAATTGCAAATGCGGGTAACAAGACGGTAGGGGGCGGGAAAAGGGGGCGCTTATGAACGTTCTCCCTGAAGGAACCAAAGAAGTCTAACTATGAGGTTTCTTCAATTGCAAAGTGGTGGTAGGGCAAAATAACAAAAAGAACTGTGTTATTAACTATGTTTTAACTGTAGGCGATCAAGCCAAAATATCGCACTTAGTCCGTTGCCTCCAATACCACGTGACATGGAAAATGAGCCCGAAGCGGAATCAGACGAGAGACAGCAGATGCTGGAACCAGAAGATAACGATACTTTGTCGGGGAATGAGAGCGGTATAGAACTGGAAGAAGTTGGAGTTGAGCAGGATGAGGCCGTGGAACTGAGACCTACAGGAAAGGCCAGAGACTCCCGTTATAGAAATACACTCGTCTAAACCGAATGTTAATCTTTTTATTCCTAGGGTTTTACAGTCCTTTTAATTTTTACATGTAAGTCTGTCGACATATTTTTAGTGTGACCATTCAGTTGAAGCCTCTTTTAGCAGTGATTTTCCATAAAGCGTTTCGTCACAGGCCTACCATACTCTTTGTGTCCTGCTCTGTGCATTTAGGGCCCGTTTGGCTACCCTGAGAACAAATAACTTTCTCTCCTGCGGCGGGATGCTTCGATGTCGGGCACAGGCTGATAGATCTTCGGTCCGAAACCGGAAACCGCGCTTGAAAAAGTCTCTGGCAGTTATTTTATAAATTAGAATATGCCTCATGAGGATCATAGAAAACTCCTTAGGATGGGAGTAAAAAATAGCAACGATCAAGTGTATTGCATATTATAGTATTACTTGTTTAGCGTGTGACGCCATACGTCACGATAATAAAACTAGTCGTGCGAGTGTTCTATTTATTAGATTTATATCTCGCCGGATTTTTGAAAACGTTACCGCCAAATAGCCCTTTTGCGTCCAACAGTTTTTATCAACCAAAAACTAAATCTCCAGAGAAGCCATTATAAACACTAAGAATGCAGCCATTGCTTTTTTTCTCTTCCCCTCCTTTCTTCTTCCTCGCTCTTTCTTTTTCTCCTTTCCTTTTCTTTTGTTAGTGTGAAGCCTGCCTTTCAACGCCTTTTCACTCAAATGACTGCAAATTTCGTTAGGTTGGTTTTCAAAAAGTCGGCTAGATATATACTTTAAGTAATCTGAAACAAATGAATGTTTTATCCACTAAACAGCCGCGTTAGAAGAAATTGCGGGTTCAGTTTTCCAGGCTGAATTTTGTCAAATCACCATAGGTATAAGGGTTATTCTCCGTTCTACTTATGAGCCATGAGCGCTTTTACTGTAGCAAACTGTAAAAAAGGTTATTTACGCCAGTCTCCTTGTACCTTCTTTGTGGAATATTAAAGAACCTTATAGACAGAAAAGAATTTCAGTGGTTAAATATCTAAAGGAGCCTAGCATTTACGGTTTATCGAACGGCCTCGATCATTCCAATCCCCAAACCGTAATGTTAATCTCGTTTGCATTCCTCTGAATGAACCCCTAACAGCTAATTTGGGAGTAAACATCGTTTTAAAGGACAAAGGGTGGATAGCAAGATGGTGAGGACAGTAGCTTCTCGCCACTGCAGCTCGGGTTCGAATCCCAAATCCAGATCATTTGTAGGTTAAGAACGTACTCGGTTCTCTTTTTCTGCCTCAAGAAGTTTTTCTCCGGGTAATGGGCTTTCACCTCTCCTCAAAAACCAATCTTACACGGTAAATCGAAAAGATCTGTTTTAGCCCTAAAATTAGGGCCGTTTCGGTGAGTAAAATACCGTCCTATTTTTGAGTCTAATTTGGCTCCCTCCCTTAGCGCTAAACAACCAAGTGCGGGACACACGGTGCACGATCTTTCAAGACGTGAGAAGTAATTGAACGCTATACTTTCACATTTTTGGAAACGTTGGCAGAAGGAATACTTAACAGAATTACGTGTTCATCACAATTGCAATTCGAGTAACCGTGAGGAAGCCAACGATTAAGGTCGGAGATGTTGTTTGCGTCTACAAGGACAAAGCGCCGAGACAACTTTGGGGTATGGGAGTCGTCAAATCTCTCATTATAGGACGAGATAGTTACCACAGAGGAGCTGTTGTAAGAGTGCGTAGTGGAGATCGAGTAGTGGAAATGACAAGACCCCTAAATAGGCTTTACCCTGCGGAAGTTGAATCACAAGTGCGGGAAGAGCGTCAGAACAGAAACACTGATTTTCCTATTACCTTCGTCGGAAATGTTGAACAGGGGCATGTTAGTGAACATTAAGATTAAGTCAAAGAAAGGCGAACTCTTTTGCTTTCATTTGTTATTTTATTCGTTTCGTTTGTCGATTGACCTGTGTCAATCAAGGCAGGAAGTGCATTAGAAAATTATTGCGTCATTGTGGCGGGAAAACTCGTCACGTGATCTGAAAAGTGAACTTTGCACTAGAGACTAGGAACTGTGTAGTCGTTTGGAGTTGTGGAGCAGGTCGAGCGTGTTGTTTGAGTGTAGATCATCGAAACGTCACGAGAATTGACGTCGATGATTCCTTTAAGTGTAGAAAAGAGTACAGAATTCTAAAATATGAACATGTGAAGAAATATACTTTCAAGCTAAGGGAGTGAAGAATTAAGCTACTAAGCTACAAAGCTACATTAAGCTACAAAGAACTGATTGTATCACACGCCCCCAAAATTGTTTAGGACAATCCTTTGCTTTGTAGCTTTAGTTTACAATTGATATTTTTTTCAGAACAGCCTTTTTAAGGAAATTATTCGACATTAGATTCTAATAGAAACTCTGTAATTTCTCACACGTTTGCCTTACTCGTCAAGATTGCGTCGAAAACCATGATAACGTCTATTGTTTTTCAATATTATGTAGAGAAAAAAATTACCGATTTTCAAAGTAAAAACTGAATATTGACCAGACATTCCACAAAGATTAGAAAGTAGCCTATTTTAAATTGACTTGATGCTATCTGGTGAGCCTAGAGACGTTATTCAGGCTTCAGCACGACTCCACTAGTCTAAGTGGTTAGCGTGGAAACCTTAGGAAACAATCGTGGTCGATTACAAACTGAAAATACACCCTAATCATTTGAACGTTATGAAATCATTCACAACAAGCTATTTTGTAACTTCCGTTCTCAAGGAGTTTGGAAAATGCTACATGGGAAACTCTTTATGGTTGGACAGGGACGAATCATGTCCCAGTGTTGAATTTAAGGGTGTGACAACAAAATAAACACAGGAAGCACGTTCAGGATAAGCTTAGGATATGACCCTGGGGTGTGAATCAGAAATCCTTCAAAAAAAGGTTTATGTTTGATTTCGGGGGTAACAGTTTTTAAAAACCCTGAACTACCCCCACTCATAGCCGTCAGTAGCTCCTTTGTGCACGTGATCGTTTAAACTCGGAACGGTCTAAGAACATTTTTGATCCCGCACTTCCATCAGACTGAACCCCCCTTACATCTCAGGAACCGAGAAAATTATTCACAGTCTAGGAGGATTGACTGAAATGATAATTGTTTTGGTGTTATCTTTGGAGCACGGTTCACGTCGCTTTTGTGAGAAAGTGGAGGAAGGGCGGTGAAGCCTTCGTTTATCCACCTTTTTTAAGATCTGGGGGCGGATATGTCAACAGACTTGTGACGGAGTGTGACATTCATATACGAAGTTGACACTTTCAACTGACCCTGTTGTGGCGCGGGCGCGAAAGTGAGAGGGAACAAGGAAGCTTGAAAATCGATGACATAAATGTGGGAAAGGTTCCATCCGCCGGTTATCTGGACATATTTTTAAGCGATTACGCATTCGCTGAACTTATCGTCTGCTTGTCTAGGATCTGCTGGATTTATTTTCTTTAAAAAGTCAATGGCGTACAAACTTCTTCTTCTGTCAGACTGGTTGATATGCCTCGTGAACCACACGATGTTCCAGACAACTGCCTAGCACAGCCGAATTGGCTAGAATAAGTCATCGATGTACACACTTTTCTAATCTTTGCAAGGATGGCCAAATCGAAGAGTTCTTCGTCTTTGGTTTCAGTTTTGTATGCCTTCGCTTGCGCACGTGAGGCATGTGTTTTGTTGATGAGCGTGATGATATTCATTAGATCAGCTGGTGAGTATGAACTTAAGTTATGATGTTCTTAATTTGAATTTTGATTTTTATATATGTCGTCGGCAAATACTAATAATAAAATGAGATGTGTTTGCTACATTTTATTCGTAAGTGCGACACGTCTTTTATTTACGAATAACTAACCAGAATGAAGAGTATGAGTGAAGATTCAGAAAACACCCAATTTAATTAGACCTATTTATTATTCATAGAGTTCGCTGTTTGTTTATAACAAGGAACGAGAGGTTTACTTAAGCTTAAATATGGCATGCATACGTTTTGTGTGGTATTGTGCGGGTTTTTGTCCTGGTTTATGGTTTCCCTGTGTTTTACACACGGTTAAGTACATATAATTATACAAAAACGCGATTTACAGGCAATGTCCTTTTTATTGAAATTAAAAACAGTCGAGTTGGGTAGTAACTGTTAAATACCCTGCCATGATGACTGTGACTGAAGGTTAGTAATTCAGTACTCTCTGGAAATGCCTCAGCCTGAGAAAACAGCCAACATTTGGTGATGCTACCTCTGGTTTCCCCTCCAAATGACGTCTGAGAAACGAGTGCAGAAATTCCATACTGATGATGTGGCACTACCCAGATCTTAGTAGTGATGCGTCATCATTATGGAATTTTTGCGCTCGTTTCTCAGACGTCATTTGGCGGGGAAACCCAGGGTTGTCAAAATGAGACGCGACCGGCGCTATCGCCGGCTACTTTGTACTTTTCACCGGCTGTGAATTGTTGTAGAAAAGTGAAAAATGGACGATTAAAAAAAGTTGTAAAGTAGAAAATAGAATAGAAAAAGAAATTGTTTTCATCATGCCCTGAATGTTCTTTTTCATGATTTTTAAGGTGTTTTCTAATCCGCTCCCACTTAGTTCTTTCCATAGCCGTAATAATTATGATACCGCAAAGCGAATAAAAATAGCGTTGATGCATGCAACAGGTTTTGTTTAGGTAGTCTTTAAAGAATCCTTTGTTTAGAGTGAAGAATAAAAGACACGCGAAAGCTTTTGAGTGGTTTTTCAAACTCATCTGGTATGAGTTTGCGTTTGAAATTGAAAGAAGTGTAATGCGATATATTAAAGTACCTATCTTACATGAAATTGGCTGACAAACATGACGCATTTGAAAACATTGGTTAATTTGTCAGACGAGTAGAACATCGTTTAATTTTTTTTTTATGGATTGATGCTAATAAAAGAGATGTGCATGCTACGTGTGTAGACATAAAATTTGTTATGATATATCTTCCAAGGAAAGTTGTCTGAAACTTCATTCTTATACAGAAAGTCGCCCGTAAGAAAAGCATTTTTAATTCTGCATCAAAGTTTGACTTTCGCACGTCCTGATTAAACGCTGAATGAATATTCCCACTCTTGGTATCCAGTTACACTTGCTCAATCCACATGTGGTCTTGGGAAACTTGTATTCAGAGTTTGTGTGGGAAAATGGCTAAACAACAGTCCTCTCTGGTCAACATTTTAGCAAAATTAGCAAAAAGTGAAGAAGTGGTGCAGGTTTGTTGATATTTTTGATGCAAAAGTGTTCTAAAGCAAAATAGTTTTCGTTGATCAGCAGTAAGTTTTTTCTTTGCAGTGATTTTACGTCTGTTTTTTCCTTTGCTTGACTGTGAAAGTGATCGTGATTTTTGGTAGCTTTCTTGCAAATGTTTCATAAATCTTATTATAGCATTACTGAATTGGTTTGTATTAATATTACATGTAATTGTGAATTTTGTAGTTATTTGAGTCCTTCTGCTTCCCTATTAATATGATACATTATTTGATTGAAGACAAGTATACCCATACAGAATCTAATTTATAATAGTGAATTAATAATCACACAACTTGGTCACTCTTAATAAACTAAAGAAATGATCTGTTATCATTAAAAAAATCTTACTGTGAAATAATAAACATAATTATTGTTAACAAAAAAATATGGACCTATAACATGTACTAGGATATGGCATCTATGGAAAATAAAAAAAACTGATTGATGATTTTCATTCGAAAACAGATACTCAGGGTTGTTAGCTTTGCTCTCAGGAGAGCCAATTTCAGTTAGCACAAAAACCTCAAATCCATTTTGCTTCTGTGGCCTTCGCCCCTTGGAACCCCAACAGGGCGCTGCCCCTGTAACCCACTGGGGGCCCGGGACCCAGACCCCCAGACCCCCTCACCTCCTGCCTGGGGGGGGCTCCAGGCCCCAGTGCCGCCTACTTACTTGTATTCTCCTACCACTTGAAATTATTTTGACAAGCTTGGAAACCAGTGGTAGCGTAGCCAAATGTCAGCTGTTTTCTAAGGCTAGATATTATACATGTATATTGATCAAGGAGGATGTTATCCACTTAGGCTTAAGGCTGATCAGATCTGCTTAATTTAGTCTTTTTATCATACAAAAGCTGAGTGCAATTATTGTTTTATTATTTGTTCAACGTTAAACTCCCCTTCAAAATTTCTCCAAAGCATTTGCCCTGTTTGTCAACTTCAGGATTTATGTTTTTTGTTTTTTTCCTCACACATATACTTCTCAAAAAAAATTGACGTCCATAGGGCAATGGCATATTGAAATTCTCCTGTTCAGTTTTAGTTGAAAATTCAGCAACTTCGTGTTTGGATAGCCGTGAACTCTTTCGACATTAGTTTGAGTTCACTCATGCATAAACAGCTAAGCTTAAGGCCATCTGACACCACTGCCTGGAAACAAGGTTGCCCTTTTTATATTGGGGTAAGAACTCATCAAATCAGTTCGAGGGGATTGGTAACTTTAGCAAAACAGCAAAAGATATCAGATATGGCTCTAATGTCCCCGTCTCCTATAAAGTTCCCGCAGTACACATGAGTAAGTTACAACGTATTCAAAATAGTGCTGTTCGGCTCGTATGCTCAACTCCGAGGTTAATCATATTACACTCGTCTTATTTTCTTTGCATTGGCTACCTGTTGCCTACTGTATCGAGTTTAAAATCTTAGTTTTAACGTTTAAAGCAATATATTGACTTGCACCATCCTATATCTGCAATCTAGTTCGATTAAAGAAGAAATGTAAATACCAGCTTTGTTCTTCTGAAGAACTACTATTGCAGTTGCCCATGGGAAAAACAAAGAAAACTCTGGGCGACAGATCATTCTAAATAGCTGCCCCTGCACTGTGGAACAGTCTGCCTGCAAGTGTCAGAGACATCGATAACTTTTTTGGTTTTTAAAGGAACAATAAACACTTAATTATTTAGGGAGGCTTTGCCTGTCATAGTTAGACTGATAAATTTTAGATTATATATTTTAGGTATTTTTAAGTATACTTTATTGCAATTATTACAGGTTGTAAGGCGCATGTGATCATATTCAGATGTTAATTTGCGCCTCGTAATAAGACATAAATTATTATTATTATTATATCTCCTGTCACCAAATCTTAGAAAAAATCAACTTTTGAGATTGTCTGCTCTTTAGTTTGGAAGTTTATAGCCCATTTTTTCCCAAACTTGGAAACATTTTTCAATTCTAGGGTATTTTTGCACATATTGTACCACCACTGAACGTTAATGGTCTGTATTAGGTCCTTGTCTGTTAATTTAATGCAAGACCTCATCAAATGTCCAAAGCCACACCCATGCTATACTTTGGTCTCAGTCAATTTGTGTTTATTGAAGGCAAGTTATCACAGAATCTGAATAAGCGATGTGCCATACTTTGCATTTTAAAGCCCTTTTTAATTTAATTTCTGTTTTTTTTTTCAGAAAGCTTTGAATTCATTAACACAACAGATCCAAATGTGCGACGGGTGGTACTAGAATTCAACAAGACTGCAGTTAATCAGTCAATCAGCTGCCGCACAGATGACCCAAATGCTTCTACAACATTGATTTTCAATTTTCGAGAACAGCCTGTTGGGGGCAGAATTTCTTTGGATAAACAAGTCTATACCATTTATGGTGTTAAGAAGACTGATCAGGGGACTTACAAATGTAAGGCTACAAGCAGTCAGGGGGGTGTTGGGCCAATTGAATCCAAGACTGTGGTTCTCATCGTTCAGGAAGGTAAATGGCTTTCATGTCTGTTTTTCGCAATTACTGGCCAGTGTATGTGGAAGAGGGCGAAATCATTGTGTACTCTAAGGGGCTATCCATATGATACCAGAATCACTCATTCTATCTTCATAATTATTTCTCTTTATTTGTTTACATGATACCAAAAAAACATATCGTTTCTGTACAAGTCAATCTGGTTTTCTTTCCCAATGAAATTATCGTTCACGTTTGAAATTTCATTTTTGCATCATGTAAACTGAAAATAAATTTCATTCCAGATTTAAAATTGCAAATTATAATGTGTAGTCTGTAATGAGTGACGCATGTGTATCTGAACTAGTTTTATCATGTGAATGCAGAATTAACTTTACTCTGGAACAAAACTCATTCTGGAATTAAAGTCATTCCAGTATCATATCAATTTTAATATTCAGTCACTTACATTACAAAGTACAAAAAAGTAAGTTTTAAAAATTTAAAATTATACTCTTTTTATTATTTCCAACCCAAAGAGGTTTTTCGGGGAAATAATTACTTAATACAATACATGCAACTCCTCAAAAAGTGAGGTTTGTATTGTTGTCCAAATTTGAATTCGCATTGTGCATGGAACTTGCATGGGTAAATGAGCAACAAGTGAATGCCATTTCACTGTATTTCTGTCAGTTTGGTTGGTCTCTGCTGTTGCTTAGCAACAAAACCATAACAAAACAAACTTGGCCTAGTTTGTTTTATGTGCATGTGTGGATGCTATGCTCCTGATGTAGTAATTATGTGACATAAGAATGTTTCAACTACTTTAATATTTTGCACTGACATTTTCAGTTTGTTGTCATCCAGAAATTTTGCTACCATGGCATTGTAAAGTAACGACTTATCCTCTCTACAGTGCAGGCTCCAGTTGTTCTAGGGGGTTGGGGGGTTTACTCCCTTATATATGGTGTTTTAGCCATTTTGGTCTGAAATAGGGTATCAATTTTGACCGTTTTGGTCATAAATAGGGTATTAATTGGTTTGTGCACTCTAGTCTTGAATCAGGTATGTTTTTTTTAATTAACATTAATTAGGTATGTAGGCACGTATTCTGTACTTATGATGGCGCCTTGTGCAACTTGCTTTGTAGTGTGGAATTTTAAGCTCGAACCTTTGTACAATATAAACATTGCCTTTAACATTTGTCTGACCTAGGGAACTCATTATAACTAAGGCAGGTCTGAAATTGGGAAATGATTTAAGGGTCTGGTCTGAAATAGGGTATCAAATGTTTGATCAGGTCTGAAATAGGGTTGGGAAAAATCACAGACCTGGGTCTGAAATAGGATAAGGGTTTCAGGAAGCATGCTGCACACTCCCACCCAATTTTTCTGGAAGTACCCCCCACCCTGGGGGGATAGTGCTATCCAACTTTTGAACAACTGGAGCCAGGTCCTAAAGGTGTTCATCTTAGAGGAAGTTGACTGCAGAGTGTATAGAGTTTATTGTCTATTTAATTCTTTTTTGAAACCCAATCCTTGTTTTTTTTGTTAGAGACAACCCCGTGCTGTCCTGACATCTATCCTTCCTCTGCTATTTTGAGGCCTGGAGAGAATACAAGTTTTGCTTGTCGTGTTAAGATGAGAAGTGGTCACTTTGTTTCCCTAGAAAAATACCTTGATTTTACGTGGTACAGGAAAAGTGGATCAAGCTATGTGAAAATTTCTGACAGTGAAACACGCAGATATAATGAAAGTTGCTCACTTTTAATGATTGAAAATGCCAAGGTTACTCCAGTTGGCGGAGTGTATTACCACTGCGAGATATTTTATCGGAGAAACAAAGTAAAGAATAGCAAGACTTATGATGTTGGTTTGGTGGTTCATGGTAAGTTGGTATTATTTTATGTTGGTTATCCTGTGGTTTATCTTTGGTATCCCGTGGTTTCCCATGGAAAAACAGTCAAAGTAATAAATTTAGTGTTAATTTAATAAGTTGTTTCCAGTTTTCTTGTAAACTGATATTTATTGAAGGGTAAAGTGCGTGTAAGCTTTTAAAATTAATTTTGTTATAAATATGCTTGTGGCTATAAATTGCTCCTTGTTCTCCGCTAAGATATTTTGCATTCTAAGGAAGTGGTTTCGCTTAAATTTGCGGGAAAACCGTCTCCACAAGAGTAAAGACACTTGGAAGTTTATTACAAATTAAGAAGTGTGAGGACATATTTCTAGGGAAAAAAGCCCTACTTCCGGTCGAGACGTGCGTCGTTCAAAAACACCTTTGCTCAAGCTTCCTTTTGTTAGACTATTCCACTCTTCTACACCTTTGAGAAGTATACAACTAAGTGTAAAAACTCTGAATGTCATGGCCAGGGCTAGACATAGCGCAAAAATCAAGATGGTAAATGGGTACCCTTTTCACCTTGATTACACCATATAATGTGTACTAATGATCTGGTTTTTACTGCGCTTTTCGAAAACACGCTAACTCTGAGATTCAAAAGCCGCCTTCACAATTGCGTTTTTCGCTGCCGTCGATCATAATTACGATCAAAAGCAACGAACAAAACACACAAAACGGATCGAAATCCACTNAAAAAGCCCTACTTCCGGTCGAGACGTGCGTCGTTCAAAAACACCTTTGCTCAAGCTTCCTTTTGTTAGACTATTCCACTCTTCTACACCTTTGAGAAGTATACAACTAAGTGTAAAAACTCTGAATGTCATGGCCAGGGCTAGACATAGCGCAAAAATCAAGATGGTAAATGGGTACCCTTTTCACCTTGATTACACCATATAATGTGTACTAATGATCTGGTTTTTACTGCGCTTTTCGAAAACACGATAACTCTGAGATTCAAAAGCCGCCTTCACAATTGCGTTTTTCGCTGCCGTCGATCATAATTACGATCAAAAGCAACGAACAAAACACACAAAACGGATCGAAATCCACTATTTAATCACAAATCACAAACCATGACCTTTTGAACTCGCTGAAGAAAAGTTCTGTATCCTAAGAGGTCCGCTGAAATTATTGACGGCAGCGAAAAACGCATGCTAACGCCGTTGGCTTTTGAACTTCGGAATTCGCGTTTCTTTGAAAAGTGCAGTAACAGAATTCAGTTTTAACAGATCTGTACTTGTTTTTAACAGATTTCAGTGCAACAAGGATTGAGTATTGCAAAGTTGACAGCGGATCGTCTGTGGTTCGTGAACCAAAAGGGGT
This sequence comes from Porites evermanni, assembly GCA_942486025.1. Taxonomy (NCBI): domain Eukaryota; kingdom Metazoa; phylum Cnidaria; class Anthozoa; order Scleractinia; family Poritidae; genus Porites; species Porites evermanni. The sequence continues at coordinate 9,346 of CALNXI010000860.1, read as the reverse complement.
GAACTTGAGATGTAAAGCAGATGGCTATCCACTTGCAACAATAAGATGGTTTCACGATGGAACGGAGATCCCAGTTTGCAAAACGGCCACTTCCAATACTAGCTGTGCCGGAGAGCGCTATCAAGTAGAAGAAGATCGCAACAGAAAGTTTGCTTATGTGGAAAGTTATCTAATAATAAACAACACAAAGTACCCCAGAGATCATGGGAACTACACCTGTGTGGCAAACAATAGTGAATTGCAAAATGCAACAAAAGATGTGGAAATTTCTGTTTACTGTATGTCATGTAGAAATCTAGGTTTAATAGTAATATTCAGGGTTCAAACGTAGTTTTTTTGGCCTACTATTCTAACGATTACTTTAAAAAAAAGCAGTAAATTAACTAACAGCTTTTTTTTTGGTTTGAGGTCAGGGCCTTCCTGAAAAAGGCGGTTTTTATCCATTTTCAAGCCAAAACAAAAAACAAAACAGAAAAGGTGGCTACGTAAGTGCAAACGCACCTTCAGTGCTGATCCGGTAGAGCTAAAAACGCACACTCAGATTTAATGCACGTACTAGGTTTAACATAGAATCAGCCACCAATAATCCCCTTTTCTTTCACGAGTATAGTAATATTCAAAGCATGGGAAACTTGGGAGATTTTTCCCTCCAAATTCTTGAAAATTGTAATCTTGTTTCATAAGTTTTCACTGCTTATTCGCAAATTTTTTCAAGTCAAAAAATATGCTATCTCGGGTGATGATAACTTGAGAAAACAGTCGACATTTCGAGACGCCACCGTTGTTTTTCCGCCAAATGACGACTGAGAAACGTGCGCAGAATTCCATTCTGACGACGTGTCATTACCCAGGTCATGGGTAGTGCTTCCGATTGGTTGAAAATTTGGTTCTACCAATCAGAAACACTACCCAGGTTCGGGTAGTGATGCGCGAGCGCGACGCGTCATCACTATAGAAGTATGGAATTTGTGTGGTCGTTACTCAGATGTCATTCGTGGGGAAACCAGAGCTGGCATTGCGAAATGTTAGCTGTTTTTTTTCTTTTTTTTTCAGTCTATTTAACGTCAAAAATAATTTTGATACTCAACTTCAGTATGTGTATTTGCGTGATTCGGTCAAACAGGCAATAAATACTCGGCAAAAAAAGTGAACTGGAATGAAACAACACCAACTGTGCCTCCGTTTTCGCTAGTGAAGTAATTGAATGCCGGCGAACATGTAGTTCAGTAAACAGTGGTTTCAATAACCGTGTTTCTTTTTAGGTTTATGGTAACTGGTTTGACTTACTGTTAATTGCCTTTCTTAGCCAGGTCTAAGAGACAAATGGTTTAATTATTATTTAAGTAACGACTTATTTTGTGCTGATAATTTATTACCAGCTCCACCCACTTTGGACAAAGTCAGAGAAATTTGGTACTCGACTACAGTTATAGATTGCAAGGTTTCTCGGACCAATCCACCGCCTACATTCAGATGGCAATATCAGAGAGAACTCTGCTTAAATGACAACCGTCAATGTAAGCCGTCAGATTCAAAATGGCAAGACGTCTCAGCTCCCTTTTTTGTGTCACCAGCCGTGGACATAGCAACTGGTGTAAGCAAGCTTACCTTCCCTCAAGATTTACCATCTGCGTTTTTCCGTTGTGTAGCTACCAATCCGATGGGGTCTGATGATTATGTGATGAGGTTCTTAGGTGGTAGGTTGATTTACTTTTTACACCTTAATATACTTGATTGGTTAACCTGAGAATACAGCCGTCTATCCTCGCTCCTTGCCGCAAACGTTCTTAGTGGCGATGAGCACAGCGAGCAGCTGTATTCGCTGTCTGCTGCTAGACAGGTCTTTCACTGAATATGTTTGTTTGTTTAATTTTATCAACTCTTTATCTGGCTAGTTGTTGTTGTTATTTTTTGCTGTTGTTGTTGTTGTTGTTGTTGTTGTTGGTAGTGTTGGTGTTATCCTTTCCCGTCTTTGTATTCAATTTATTTCCACTTTTGTCCTTTGATTCTTTAAAAGCAAGGTAAAAACATTGTAGATCGTTCTTTATCTGTTCTTTCAATATTGTCAGTGATTGAACTACTGTACGTCAATAATCGCCTTCGTTAATATACTACTAGTACTGTATTAAGCAAAGTATTTTCTCTTATTTCGCATTACAGGTTCTCACGATAAACCAATAAATGTAATCGCATCTCCAGAGCATGACGAAGGCAACACTATGAATCTTACATGTGAAATGTTTTGGAAGGGCTCCATGATAACTTGGCACAAAGATGGCGAACAGCTGTCGCGTGCTGCCGATACGAGAGTGAATATCTCATCAACAGTAAGAACTCATCTGACACAGACTCACTTAGTGGTGGAGAGAGTTGCGACAAATGATTCTGGAAAGTATACTTGTGGAGCAGAAGATGACAGTGGACACCACTTTACTGATTCCATAAACATTACAATCACAAGTAAGTTATAACTCGTGTATGCAGGCGTTAAAGGAGCTGTGTCACGAAATCCATCCAAATTAGGAAATTACAAAATGTCTGTTAAATTAAGAGAAACATAAAAATAAACTTTAAAGGAAGGTTAAAATAATATAACAGAAACAAGAGATGCCACGGATGGGCAAAACTGAAGAAGATTGAAACGGATTGAAATTAGGATTTTTGAAAACTGTTCAGCCTAACAGTTTTTCAAAGTTGATCCCTGCTGCTTGCAACTTCAAAAATAATGCTCAGGAGACATATTTGTTTGTCTCGGATTTCTGATTTTGTCATTTACGCGATTTTTACGTGTAATTTCTTTGCTTACTTTAAGTTCCATAGCGATTGAGGGCGAGTAATTCGCAAAATTAAACAAAATGGACACAGCCCCTTTAAGCAGTAGCTTTTCTCAGTCATGAAAACCAAGCTAACCTAGCCAACGGTTGGCTAGAGCGTTGCGTACATGATACGCACATACGCCCGTGTATACGTACACCTTAAATCCGGCGCGCTATTTCGCAGACGGACTTAACCAAAGTTTAGTGGCACAGGCTACCCCAAATGGAGAGCTTACTTGTAGGCTAATAAATTTGCTTCTTCCCTCACTATTTCAAATTAATGTTGGCGTACTCTGTTGGAGTTGAATTCCAGTGCGCCATCCAAGTTTTGAAAGAGGAAGAAAACTTTCTTGTCGTTTGATTTCACATAGTAAACCTACTCTTTTTACTCTTTTTTGTATTCTGACATTCTCGTTGCCGTCGCTGTCGTGACTTTTTAAAACTCCTTGATATTAAATGTCGGTCACATTGTGTTTCTAGTTAATTTTCCTTTTCTTGACAGAGGTTTTTCCGCCAACGATTCTCAGTTTTTCGAACCAAACAGTGTACAAGAACACAACCGTGAAATTGAGATGCAACATTTCTGCTTATCCGGCTCCAACGGTTGAGTGGTTCAAAGACGGGACGTCTCCTGAAATGACACCAGTCACTATGGAAGAGTCGGACTCTTGCGAAAGCAGAAAGCTTCGTCCAGGTTTCTATCAGGTGGATAATTATGTTGGCCAGCTGTTGATATGTTCACCTTCACATGCTGATCAAACTGGTTTTTACACGTGTCAAGCTACTAACAGGCAAGGGACAAGTAATGCCACGGCTTTCTTGGATGTTTTGGGTAAGGGCTAATTTAAGGACGGTTAAATGAATTTGTGCACTTAAAATAATACAGACTGGTCGTTTACTCCTCGCGCTGTAAATGCTGTATATTGACCATTTTCTGTATATTAAAATCAACTTGAAGAATAGATTCTTTTATTCTGTTTACCCCAAGCCTCAAAGCCAAGTATGAATTTAAATACAGTGGAACCTCCATGTGCGACCACCTCTCTTAAGTGACCACCTCCCACCTGCGACCGTCAATCCAAAACACCAAAATTTCAAATTTTCCCAATCAAAGCCTTACAGTTTGAACCTCTAGTAAACGACCACCTTGTGTAAGCAACCGCGACCACTTTTTGAGCCTGACGGTTAATGATTTTCCATTGTTTTTAACCTCTTGTAATCGACCAATTGGTGTACATATGTATTCTCTAATCTCTATTTTTGCTGTGTGCACTATATTACTTAGAATATACAGAGAACTTTAGAGACAACATGAAACTGCATGTACACATATACTACCTTTGACATTGCATGCAATAAATTATTTTCCATAAAGTAGATGTTCCTCGACCTCTTCTCGCAAGAGACCGCCTGTGGTTCGATTCTTGTAAACGACCGCCTCCCGTAAGCGACAACTCTATCTTTGCATTTTGGGTGGTCGCTTACGGGAGGTTCGACTGTACATAAGACATGCTCTGTTGTTACAAATATTTCTTTATTTATGCATTTTTCATTCATTTATTTATTATTTAGTTATTTTGTTAGTTATTGGCCGATTAAAACGTGGTATACGAAAAAACTAGCAATCTACTGAGAAGATTAAAGGAGACATAGAGGATATCACATGGCCGCACGGAGATACGAAATTTCTCTTCTCATGTTGAAAAGAATATTTCACTCGTTCGCTGCGCTCACTCGTGAAATATTTTTCAACACTCGAAGAGAAATTTCGTATCTCCAAGCGACCATGTAATGTTCTATTGATTACATAAACACCAATGAAATGCCAAACCATTTTACTGAAATAGTTTTTTGGTCTGCAAGGTGCGGTTTATTATGAAGCCATAGCAATGGTGATATTTTCATAAGTGAAGATAACATGTTATTTTTACATGTGAAGATGACAATTTTCGCGCGAAAGCTCACTTGGTATTTCATTGGTGTTTATATAATAAAATATGATACCAAATTAATTTAAAAAGTTACTCCAGCCCCCGTTCCATTCGCAATGACTGCGAAGATTCAGAAAATTGGAATAATCATGAGAAAGCAAGTACAGTATACTAAATAGTAAGCTATGACATTGTAACACACATGCCCAAAAAAGAAGGGAGGGGGGGACTGATTGAGCACGAACACAAGGTAATAATATATAGATTTAGCCAGGGCTAAAAGCGAAGCTCCTGTATATTAACTCGAATTGATAATTTAAATCAAACAATAAACTTGTTTTCCACAATTCAGTTAACTTTAGAGCTTATTCATGTGACTTTTGAGAAAAGACCATGGCCGAGTTGTTCAAAGCTGGGTTAAGACAACCCAGGGTTAGTGCGAGATTTGAATTCAAATTTGAAAGCTTAAAAAGCATTTCAGTTTTAATTCTTTTTGTCTACAAGTTGATGATTGAAAGCTCTAAATATAACAGAGAAAATTATCCGAGAAAATGCTTTTGAAAACAAGAAAAAAAAAACCGGGTTAAATTTAACCCCGGGTTAAGCGCTAATCGGCCTTCGAACAACTGGGCCCATATTTCTAATACTAAACTAGGAAAAGGCGATCATTATTACATCCAAACACGGCACAAGGATCTTTTTTCCCATTACAATCTTATTCTAAGTAAACGTTAAGAAAAAATGTCCCGAAAAGCGCTCGAAAGTACAAACAAAATGTGCTCATGCCCCCTGGGCATTCTATAATGCTCATTAATTCAATATGGCCGCCGTATCGGTAAAAAGGTCTATTGAGCTATGAAGACCCATACATTGGGAGCAGGTTAATTTGATGAGCTCATCTTAACCCGTGAATGTAATGAAGCAATGAAGATGATGTGAACTGCCGAAATACAAATATCTTAAATGAAGATATGATCATCGCAGTGGTAATTGCAATTTTAGCAATTGCAAATTAACATGAGAAAACCCAAGAAGTCTCGATTTTTTTTTCAACAAATTGGCCAGCTTTCAGTGCATGGGTCTTCATAGCTTAATTGGTTAGAGCACTGCAGCGCTAACGCAGAGGTCATGGGTTCGAATCCCGTTGAAGTCCCGGATTTTTTCTCGGATTAATTTGCAATTGGTTGAATTGCAATTACCACTGCGACGATCATATCTTTATTTAAAAAATTTTGGAATGTCGTATGAATTTTATTTGAATCAGCCCTGATAAAATTTATACGTCAAGTAATTGTTCTCACTTCGAAATTTGAGCCCTACTTAGCAGCTGTGCATGATATGAGTTACCCCCGGCGAGATTACTAATTTCCCCTTTGAAGCTGCAATGATGTGATTTGAAAGTCGACGATTTTTTACATAATTATTGTGTCCACATCAGATGCTTNCCGGGTTAAATTTAACCCCGGGTTAAGCGCTAATCGGCCTTCGAACAACTGGGCCCATATTTCTAATACTAAACTAGGAAAAGGCGATCATTATTACATCCAAACACGGCACAAGGATCTTTTTTCCCATTACAATCTTATTCTAAGTAAACGTTAAGAAAAAATGTCCCGAAAAGCGCTCGAAAGTACAAACAAAATGTGCTCATGCCCCCTGGGCATTCTATAATGCTCATTAATTCAATATGGCCGCCGTATCGGTAAAAAGGTCTATTGAGCTATGAAGACCCATACATTGGGAGCAGGTTAATTTGATGAGCTCATCTTAACCCGTGAATGTAATGAAGCAATGAAGATGATGTGAATTGCCGAAATACAAATATCTTAAATGAAGATATGATCATCGCAGTGGTAATTGCAATTTTAGCAATTGCAAATTAACATGAGAAAACCCAAGAAGTCTCGATTTTTTTTTCAACAAATTGGCCAGCTTTCAGTGCATGGGTCTTCATAGCTTAATTGGTTAGAGCACTGCAGCGCTAACGCAGAGGTCATGGGTTCGAATCCCGTTGAAGTCCCGGATTTTTTCTCGGATTAATTTACAATTGGTTGAATTGCAATTACCACTGCGACGATCATATCTTTATTTAAAAAATTTTGGAATGTCGTATGAATTTTATTTGAATCAGCCCTGATAAAATTTATACGTCAAGTAATTGTTCTCACTTCGAAATTTGAGCCCTACTTAGCAGCTGTGCATGATATGAGTTACCCCCGGCGAGATTACTAATTTCCCCTTTGAAGCTGCAATGATGTGATTTGAAAGTCGACGATTTTTTACATAATTATTGTGTCCACATCAGATGCTTGTGTTTCTGGGTCCATGCACTCTAGAATTAGTCCTGCTTTTGAAAAAGTTTGAGTAGTTGAAAATTGGAAGAGCTGTTCTCTTGTGGCTCAGCTCATGTTGAATTTAATAAATGGCTGTTGTGGCTCTTGCTGAACTTAATTCTGCGAGGGTCATTTGTTCATCAATATATATATATTTTTTTTTCATAGAGGACCCAAACGTTTTTATAATCCCAAGCAAGGACGTCTTCCAGGTGAAGCTGGGCGCACTGTGGAATGTAACATGCAAAGCCACAGGAAACCCAATGCCATTTATGCATTGGAGAAAAGAAAAAACACAAAAGGTTGTCACTCCAAAACGCCGTGCCCCTGAAGTTGTGATGCTAACCATATCATCCGTTACTGAAGCCGACTTGGGAAACTACACTTGTGTGGCAGAAAATTCCCAGGACGTTAAGACTGCGCATGTCAAGCTAGGTGAGCCAGCTATTTTAAGGCCCTGAGTATTGGTCCGGCTCGGGAGTCTAACTCACGACCTCCCGCTCTGCAGTCAAGCGCTCTACCGACTGACCTAACCCTTCCTTCACTCTCGTTCACAGCCGTTTTTGGTACATTACGCACGTCAGGAGCTTTGTGTAATGGCAATGAAAACGGCTGCAATGAAGGCTATTGAAGCCTGTAGCTGAAATTAAAGATTTAGCGTCTATATTAATATAAGAAATGACTGCGGGATTAGAGCTTTTGACTGAAAAGTTTCTCTGTGTCTTTATATGAGAAACAGTACATGAGTCATACCCATTATTGCAGTTAGTTTTATTGTTGTTAGTTTGACGGCCTTTACTTTTACTACTCTTGTAACTCAGAGGAAGCGCACGTGGACCATATAACCAGAAGGTCGAAAAATCTGGCACAATGATCGAAAAGAGATGATGAATTTTAAGCGTGGTGAATACATGGTAAAGATGTTTTTTAGTCCGCAGTGGACACAGGCGGCGTGGAAGGAAAAATTGAAGTACTCCCAACAGTTCAGAGGTTTGAAGCCTGTTAGAAAACGTGAGAGAATTCGCAATTTTTCCTGCGAGCCGCCTTTGTTACCGAACGAAATAGAACGACATATTTCTCAAAATAATCGGCCTTTTTATTACTTTATTACTTTTGATTGTGGGCCATCTTAACAATTCTTGTGCAACATACTGCTGATATAATGCCACCCGAAATCCCCCCCCCCCCCCCCCTGGTTAGTGCGAGATTTGAATTCAAATTTGAAAGCTTAAAAAGCATTTCAGTTTTAATTCTTTTTGTCTACAAGTTGATGATTGAAAGCTCTAAATATAACAGAGAAAATTATCCGAGAAAATGCTTTTGAAAACAAGAAAAAAAAACCCGGGTTAAATTTAACCCCGGGTTAAGCGCTAATCGGCCTTCGAACAACTGGGCCCATATTTCTAATACTAAACTAGGAAAAGGCGATCATTATTACATCCAAACACGGCACAAGGATCTTTTTTCCCATTACAATCTTATTCTAAGTAAACGTTAAGAAAAAATGTCCCGAAAAGCGCTCGAAAGTACAAACAAAATGTGCTCATGCCCCCTGGGCATTCTATAATGCTCATTAATTCAATATGGCCGCCGTATCGGTAAAAAGGTCTATTGAGCTATGAAGACCCATACATTGGGAGCAGGTTAATTTGATGAGCTCATCTTAACCCGTGAATGTAATGAAGCAATGAAGATGATGTGAATTGCCGAAATACAAATATCTTAAATGAAGATATGATCATCGCAGTGGTAATTGCAATTTTAGCAATTGCAAATTAACATGAGAAAACCCAAGAAGTCTCGATTTTTTTTTCAACAAATTGGCCAGCTTTCAGTGCATGGGTCTTCATAGCTTAATTGGTTAGAGCACTGCAGCGCTAACGCAGAGGTCATGGGTTCGAATCCCGTTGAAGTCCCGGATTTTTTCTCGGATTAATTTGCAATTGGTTGAATTGCAATTACCACTGCGACGATCATATCTTTATTTAAAAAATTTTGGAATGTCGTATGAATTTTATTTGAATCAGCCCTGATAAAATTTATACGTCAAGTAATTGTTCTCACTTCGAAATTTGAGCCCTACTTAGCAGCTGTGCATGATATGAGTTACCCCCGGCGAGATTACTAATTTCCCCTTTGAAGCTGCAATGATGTGATTTGAAAGTCGACGATTTTTTACATAATTATTGTGTCCACATCAGATGCTTGTGTTTCTGGGTCCATGCACTCTAGAATTAGTCCTGCTTTTGAAAAAGTTTGAGTAGTT